>PNEQ01050417.1:0-24124 GCA_003012365.1 Medauroidea extradentata
ATTACACTATGTTTATCATCTGTATCAGTCTCATTCTCCGTCTCTGAATTGTTGTTGTTATTATTTAAATTTAAGTTAACCACGCTAGTCACATGCTGGTTTGTTTACTAAACATCACGCTCCCCCCCTTCCCTATCTCATGACACGTGTTCGCGGTTCAGGCTTTGGTCTCGGGCTTAAGGAGGTACGACGTCAATGTATTGGGTTTTTTACGTGATCAAATGTGTGAAATAAACTTGAATGTCTCTTTCAGTTTGTCCATTATACATTAGTGAAAAAAACTTTCTACTGTACTGCTTTTGTAACTAAATCTGAGCTCATTGAAGCAACTAAATAAAAGAATAAAAAAAGTTAAAATTTATTAAAATGGTACGAATGAACTGATATAATTACAGCAAAACAATAATTAAACAAAACCAGAAATAACTTAAAGGAAAACATTCACATTTGAACGACTGTGCCTCAATTGATTTGCGACAAAACACCCGTCAAGGCATCTGAATTCTTATTAAACATCACTTTTAATAAAATAATGGTGGCTTTCGCAAAAAACTTGTAAGTATGCCAAATTAATGATTCTTTTCTGAAAAAAAAAAAAAAGTGGAATCGGAATTGGTGGTCACAACGACATAATTTCGAAACTGCATAATTTACCATATCTACGACAGCTGCGATGATGGTAATACAAAGAAAAGTGTGTGTGAGAATTATTTTACCAGCTTAATTTTATTTGTCTGCCCTGCGCACGCAGGGCACTCCGGTTATTTTTTTTTTCTCGAAAGCTGCGCCGTGCGTATGTGAGAGTTTGACAGCTACAGGAGGAAGCAGTGAACCCTTCTTTTGTGAAATCTGCCGCCTGCCCTTTAGAGGATCGGATACCGAGATAAGGAACTCGAAAATGGACAGCTGCAATAACAGCTCCCTTCCCCCTCCCTACCTAGGTATGCAGGATCTGTTTACAACCACACAGGAAGTGAGGAGTATGGTCTCTCCACATAAAACAATATACCTTGGGGACGCGTCATATGCACACTTTTTTATACAGGAAACCTTTTTTTTTTTTGTGACTCGTTACATTTTTACAGTCAGTTTATTTTGGCACTATCAGCCATCGGAAGTGCCGCAGACTTTAGTCCCAAGCCAAGTGAGCGAAGTTACCTCATGTCCTTGAGCACAATTACGACAGCTGCAGCCATCGTATTTTCATGCTCTAGCCATGGCATGACCTACCATATCTAAAAGTACAGTGAACTTTAGTTCCAAAGTAAGCGTGTTCACATTGCAGCATGTCCTCAGCGAGTTCACGTCTAAAGTGAATGGGGATGGTGTTCAAAAATGTAATGTACTTCACATAAAATATAGGCGAATCTAAAATTCACAGGGAAAAAACAGCTGACAGTACCTAAACATGCAAAGTGAAGTACAAATATTGCTGCCAGCATGAGTAGACTGCTTTCTATCTCATTCCCGCCTGCCCAGTAGCGTTATCTTTTGACCTTGTACTGTCCTAATCTCATCACCCACACTTGCCTAGTCAAGTGACTATCGTTAACGCTGGGCATGTGGGACTTATTTATAGCTGTCATCATTTTTTACAGGTCTGTCTTGATGACAGTACTGCACATAGTAGGGCCTACACATTCCCGGTTGTAAAGTTTTTTTGAACACATGGTTGGTAAAAAGAATGTTACCGGTCACAACAAAACTGCATGGTGTGAGACGACAGACTACGCTGGTGAGTAGTGATGATGGTTCTGCGGGAAGGGGCGGGGGAAGTCAGAGGAGCGAAAGGAAGAGAGAGTTTGAGAGAGATGATTTAGCCCCCCTGGGTTTCTGGTTGGCTGGTTGATGCGAGGGAGGGAGTTACTGTGTGGAAAAGCCACGCCTCTTTGGCTTCTTGCCTCCCTCCTTCATCCCGTGCTATAGACTCTGTCCACAAGGCTATCTCTGGCAGGCGCAGGCTAGCTAACTGCAGTCACTACCATTGTTACACAACAGGTTCACTTTGTACATCAGCCTGCTCACCGCGTTTGTTTACTTGTTCTATGATTATCTTTTGCCGTAACCTGTGGTAACATCACATAAAAATTTTAGCAATACGTAATTCAAAGTACAATTACATCTCAACACTGAAGTTTAGTTTACATGCGATGTTAAAATTAACTATTTAGGAGAATTTAGCCCAGTCAAGAGAAATGTTAGCATATATCGCGGGAACATTCGTATTTAGCATTTTATCGCATCAATTGAAACTTTTCGCAAGTGAATGTAAATGTATTGTAGGACACTGCAATTCTCCACAAGCTTGTAAAGTGAGTTCTTTTCAAGCAGGAGCATATCAAACCTGGCAAGTGTATGTAAACGTATTGTAGGACACTGCAAACATTCTCCACGAGCTTGTAAAGTGAGTTCTTTTCAAGCAAGAGCATATCAAACCTGGCAAGTGTATGTAAACGTATTGTAGGACACTGCAAACATTCTCCACAAGCTCGTAAAGTGTCAGGCAATGTCTAAAGTTCCACAACACCGCCTAGTTCAAGATGAGCCAATTAGGTGGAATTCTACCAACTGCGAGCTCAAACTTCCATCTAAATTAAGTAGTGCTGAATGGAAACT
This sequence comes from Medauroidea extradentata, assembly GCA_003012365.1. Taxonomy (NCBI): domain Eukaryota; kingdom Metazoa; phylum Arthropoda; class Insecta; order Phasmatodea; family Phasmatidae; genus Medauroidea; species Medauroidea extradentata. The sequence continues at coordinate 2,617 of PNEQ01050417.1, forward strand.
GTTATAGTATGCAACTGACATACTCAAGATTTTTGAAACTGTTACGCTTCAAGTTAGTAAGTAGAGTGTTAACAGTTTCTGAAGTGATCCCACTTGTACATGTGTTGGAAAGTGAATTGTCCGTACAGGGTGGCCACCCGCCGGGAATTTCTGGAAAAGCGGGAAATATGCGTGAATTTTTATCGCCTGAAAAAATCTTTGAATTATGCATGAATTCCTACTGATTACCGGGAAAAATGGATCAGGATGGATGTGGATGTGGCTTCATTTTGGTCTTGTGGTGAACTGTTTATAGTAAAGTGTCGTTCCTATGGAAACAATTTTTTTACGAACAGAAATTAATTAAAACATACCGTGTTATAATTATAAAAGAATTGCGCTATGTTTATAACGTCTTTCTTAGTGCATCTTTGTTTCGAGATCTATTGCTACGTGAATCGATAAGTCTATTTTTGACTCGAAAGCGAGTTTCGAGAGAATCAAATTGACAGTAAAATGGCAGTTGTTTAGATTACGTGAAGCAACATGTTTATGTATTGTTGTTTCGCGTGCTTCCTGTTAATTATTCTGCATAATATGCAGTGATAAAATTAATATTGTGTCTTTTGAACACGGTAAAATCAATTAAGAATGAAGACTTTTCCATTTGTAATGAGGATGTGATGTATAATTTGTCAGAATCGTCTCGGGGAAACAACACAGGAGCATTTGATTTTTTTCTTGCACCGCATAAAATACGAGAAACGAATGCCACAATAGTATTTAAATGTGTAGGCCTACAGTTTAGTTGTTTAGACAATTCCTTGCAACAAAATTTTGGACCTTGAAAACCTGGAAAAATACATGAATTTTAAAGTTCAGATTAGGTGGCCACCCTGCCAAACCTGCTCCAATTGTCTCTGGATTGCAAGGTCTGAAAAACAATCTTCTAGCATCATTAAATTTACAATACAACAGTTTGGAGGACAATCCTATTTTGAGCCTTGTGACTTTTCTGGATCCAAAGTTTAAAGGTGCACCTTTCAGAAATTCTGAAATGTTGCAAACAGCTAAAGAACTCCTCCTCTTAGCCAAGGAAAAATTATTGAAGAAAACAGAACCTGAAAATCACAATGTGAGTGATGTTTAAATTGAACAAAGCAAGAATTTTTGCCAAAGATGATCTTTGTCCTGGAAACAAGCAGACAGAAACAGAACATTGTTGCTACTTTGAAGAGAGTGTTATTGCCCCGACTGCATCAGTAGCAGCTTACTGGAACGAGGAAGTAACAGCACATTTAAAATACTTGCAAAGAAGTACCTCTGCACTCCTCCAGCTACTGTTGCTAGTGAAAGGCTATTTAGCACTGCTGGAATTATTTGTGACGCTAAACGCAACAGACTCGATCCGTCACGTGTAGAAATGTCTTAAATAAAAACCTCAACATGTAGGTTAAAAAATTAAATCTTATTATGGTGCAGCCAATTTTTTTTTAAATGCAGCTAAAATTTTTTCTTGGCATTTTACAGTTAACCAGAATGTCAACTAAGAAAGATGTTAGTTAGGTATTATTTAATTTACATTTTGGTATGTCGGTTATTTTGTCTAAATTGTTGTCATGATTAAAAATGTGTAATTTTGTAATTTTTTATATCATTTGCAGAAATTTCTTAATGTTACAATGTTGAAAGTGACAAATGTAGGCCTACACCTACTTTATATATACATTTTTATATAAATACAGAGTTAAAAATCTGAGGAAAATTTTTGCAAAATAGAAAATAGGTTTATTTCTGAATAATGCATGTTTGTTAATAGTGTGTGTCATGTTAAATTTTAATACATGTTTGGAAACAATGCAAGTTTAAAATTAGTTATATGTAAAACTTACTAGAAAATTTAATAAATAAATAAATAAATAAATATATATATATATATATATATATATATATATATATATATATATATATATATATATAGGTGTATATATATATAGACACACACACACACACTAGAATTGGGATCAATAATCGACCATAGAATCAATATCGGGATCAGAATAAAAAAAATTCGGACTCGACCCCTCTCTACACGAAATAAATCACTAGTGGTTCCAGCACTTCTGGCAGATTGTGACACATAACCTTGTTAAGTGTCCAAATGATTTCTGCAGTTGTAACGTCATCTTTTATCATGTACTTTTGTAGACTTCTAATGCATTTGGAACGTGTTTCAACCTTACTCGAGGGACCTGCAGTTACAGGTAGACAAACTGCTGAGATGAGAAGTATGCAAGTGTGAATTACATGATTCTGTGGTTGGCAGCTGAAATCTTGTAGGTTCCTGTCTAACATTTGGTTCATGACTGCTAACATTCAAACAACTAGTAACTGTTGATACAGACAGCTTCTTTGTGTTCAGGTCATTTACCATGTGAGCATGATGCTTTCCCTTTTCATGCAACTTAACTGAATTAATGCCTTCATGATCAAAATCAAAGTTTGATCTGCAGATAGAACAGAATGCTTTGTTAACATCATTTTCATCACGCTTCAGCCAAAACTTCCAGATACCTGCATATGGTAAATTGTACTAACTGTTTCAAAAATTACGTTTTCCAGGCACTGTACCATGTATTAATAACAAATAATCCACTTATAATCAAAAACATAAACATATGTTTACATCGTCACCAGTTTTTTATCATAGCAATGCATACATAGATGTGAAACTAAAATCTTTTAACAAATGACCTAATAATTGGCACCAAGTGTCAGCAAGAACATGTTGATTTTTAGGTTAATGTAACAAGAAACCACATGATAGTGTGTAATGAATCACATGTTGGGCGGACAAATTGTAGCGCACCAGTCCACCTAAACCAGTGCACTAGCTCGGCGATCACCCAGCCCAAAAGGCAGGGATGAAAACTGGAACATTCCTCTTCATCTGTACTCAAGTACTCCGGAATTTACTGTCAGTACATTTGTAGGTTACATCACCTTGTAGACCAGATATAGAATTGTTTTTTAGAAATTAGCAAATTTAGAGAAATTAGTCACAAAATGATATACTCCACTATGGTCCGAGACTTGGTTTATTAGATTTTTAGTTTACATTGGCACAAAATACACTGTCTTAACACGGTGGATCCGGTTCACAGAAAATTCCAAGCAGAAATGCAGCGAGACTATATCAGATACTTAAGCAAAACAAAGTCAGAAAATTTAGCACACGGTGAAATATACACACGCTGCAAAGAAGAATGAGTAGCCATCCTGGCTCTCTGCACCTAGCGGCCTACATGCATGGGCAAAAACGAATTTTCTAGAGTTAGAGCTTGTCCGAAAGAAAGGTTAAAGAATGGAGACCGCGGTGCTACCCGTGCATGTTAAGTTTCCACTCCCGAACTTCACTTCATAAAGTATTCTTGGGCCGCAGCCCCGCGCACATCCGCTCAGGATCGCGTCACGACTTATTCTAAAATGGTGGAGGCAAAACATTCCAGAACGAAGGGCGAAGGGGCACTACACGCTGTGCTCTCGTTGGCTGGTTCTCTGTGGCATGACCTTCATCATTCGTTCCATTATCTAGAACACTCTAGCGCACAATTAGAAACTACGCATTAAAACAACAAACTGCGCCAAAATTCCCGTGAAAAAAACCAGAACATAAAAAGAAAACAAAGCTACTGCCTCCTACCATGGTCACTTGGCCATAACGATAAACATTACATCCTATCTAGAACACATAAGAAACAAAGAACTGTGTTTCTTCTCTCCGCTTATGGAATCTATACCACTGAAATAAAAGTTACAATTCTAAATATTATATTATAAAATTAAGATTACATAAAATACAGATTCTCCCGTAAAATAAAAACCCCTTGTCTTGCAATGCTACAAGTGGTTCTGTTACCATAGAAAACTATTAGTGAACCATTGACTGCCACAAATTTTCAATTTGTGTTAAATCATCTTGGAAAATTGGTTGTATGGCCTGTCCCATTGTATATACAATGTTTGAATAAGTAACGGGTAGTCTGCAATATAAGTGAATACTTAACCAATTTTTAACTAAAGATAACGAGCATGTTTCTGATGGTAAAATATTTTTTTAATCCTAGCTCTGTTTTTGGAAAATAAAATTTAAATGTACACATTTTTTCCATATTTACTTTTCCACAGCACGACCATTTCTCTAAAAATACAGGAAAAGATTCCTGGAGTGCATAGTAAACATAGAACACATAAAAAAAAAACTAAAAAATCTTGTTAATCCATTCATGTAAATTACTAATCATTGTTGTCTGTTAAAAAACATAGGAGCCCCATTATTCAGGTTTTTTTAAAACACTGTTTTCAACCTTTCGGGTACGGCAATTATGCAAGTAAATACTGTAACAACTTTGCTGTCCTTGGCGCAGCCAGGTTCGTTTGGAATAGAGGGTTTAGATAAATAAATTTAATTACAATGTCTATAAACACTCTACATTAAGTATACAACACTTGCGATTCACACTTTTCAAATAAACACTTACAGATATTATATACAGGTAATCACCCTAAAAGCCTAATTTACTACTCTAGTGTATAATTACTAACATATCTCTCTCTCTCTCTCTCTCTCTCTCTCTCTCTCAAATCAGTCCTCCGACCACATAAGTTTCTACTATCTAGAAGTATCTCAAAATCCACAGCTACAGTTCAACCTGTTTGTCCACTCTCACCTTTACTCACACCGCTTGAAGAGTGTCACTGTCATTCACATCTCTGTAGCTTCTCCTCGATCTGCTGGTCCCGTCTCGTCCCTCACTGCCAAGTCCGTTGCGAACACTCACCAGCTGAACGCCGCAATCATTCCATCTATGAACGGAACGACAACCCAGAATGTTCTCAGAGCTCGCTGATCATACTGGTTGACGTAAGTTGAACATTCTAGATGTTGTGGGAACATTCTGTTACATCCCAGCTGAATTCTTGCCCCGAATGACTGGCAGGTGCCCACCCATTCAGAACGCCTGCAACGTCAGCTAAGCATGGTGTCCCACATCGCCAGGGGTGGGAAGATGGAGGGGAAGGAGGTGGGGCGCAGTTCACCGACTTGTCGCCTGACTGGAGATAGCGAAGCTGTGGGAGGGGAAGGAGGAGCGTCTGTTGTGTCGTTGCTGGTGTTGTAGGTAGCAGGCAGCGTAGGGAAAGGTGGCACGGCCTGCCAGGTCACCAAGCCTAATGCCCTTGAGAGTGATGACTCGTTACAATTCTGTACATTACTAACACGCATGACACTTTCGAAAACAAATGCACATTCTTAACCCACTGCAATGCAGTTCAACAATAGTGTAGATGTGTTCTTTGATAGATGTTGTTTATGAATTAATATTTATAATAAATTTTAAGGTCTCATTTTAGATTACTTTTAATGCAGTGTTGAGTCAGAGAATTAATTTAGAACCTACATAAAATTTAGTTTAATGTGCAGTAGACCCTCAATTTTATGAATACTTAGGTTCCACTCATGACATTCGTAAAATCCCTACCTTCGTAAAATCAATTGAGGCCATTTTTGCCCCCTACCTCATTACCAAATTTTAAAATTTAATTTTTTCTACAAAGTGTAGCTAGTCTAGTCTCAATTTTCATAGCGTTTCGCAGGAAAATAATACAATTTATGATGGTGGAATCCCATTACTACGAGAGTTCATAATAGCACATAAAATTGTAATAACCGATTGTTTACATAAACAAGCAAAATTTTAGGTTGTTGACATGATACATGGGATGGGAATAACAACAGTAAGTTACAGTTCACCTTGGTTATTATCTCTGCTATTATAAATATTATAAAGTGCACTGCCAAAAGTTATAGGCATATGTTTATTAGGCACAGTATTCAATAATTTATTCCATAATCTCCATTAATTTTCATGTCACCATTTTCACTCGCTAAAATATGGTAAAACACAAGGTAAACAAAACAAAAATGACCGTCTTGCAAGGCGGCAACTAAAATGTATAGCACTGTCGCCTCACTTGTGATTGGATGAAATGAACAATGCTCCACCAATAAGATGTCATGATTGGACAAATAAAAAGGATGGGCGGCTGTTCAATATTACCCACGCTGCCAACGTTTTGCGATCCGATTGAAGTCTGTGTGCATGTGTTTGTCATGATTGGACAAACCTAATGGGTTCAAGAAACAACTCAGACAAGTTAAGTTTTATAAACGTGACTTCTTAACTTCTTGCAGTGGAAAATACACAATAAAAATAATATAGTAGAACCTCATTCGTCCGTGATGCGCTAATTCAGGAATATGATAATTCGGGACGATTTTGGAAGTGTAAAAAAAATGTGTGAAGTATAAATTGTCCGCACTTGTAAGTAATTAGCGTCGGGCATGCCAATAAACAAACTCTGCTAGCCGGCCAGCGCTTCCACGCTGGCTGCGTGGAAGGAAGGATTAAGAATGAACTAAGTGTGTCAAAAGAAAAGCACAAAGGGTAGAGGGAGGAATTGAATGTACAGACTAATGGCCGGGAAGGAGAAGGGGAAGGACGAAAGGGACTGGGAGGGCCGAAGCAGCCAATCTCACTGTAGCTGTGCATGTGTGGGTGTTTGCTGGGAGGAGGGGAAGTTTTCCCCTCCTCGGAAGGCCAGCCGGGAAGAGTGCTGAGGGGGGATGGGCATGGCAAAAAGGGAGGGGATGATCAGCCGAACCGACTGTGTGCGCAGTCGGCTACTGATTAGTGTTTTGCGGCGTTGCAATTGTTCACAGTGTTCAGGTAAAAAAAAAGTAGTGATTACTAGTGAATAGCATTTTGTGTACAATGAGTGGTAGGAAAAATGTTTTTCAGTTGACAGTGCAGGTTCTAGCACAAAACAGCGGCATAAAACTTTATCAATCCAAGAGAAAATTGAGGTTCTAAAAAAATTAGATGCAGGATCGACTGCCAAACAATTGAGTGAAATGTATGACGTTGGTATACAGACAATTTAGGACATCCTTAAAAACAAACAAAGCCTTTGCAAATTTTTCTCAGAAGCCGTTTCAAAGGAAAGCATGAACATGCCAAAAACAATGAAAACAGGCAAAGTGTCAGATTTAGAAACAGTTCTCATGCAGTGGTTTCGGCTATGGAGGAGTGAGGGCGTGAGTATTACTGGTCAGATGATTATTGAACAGGCAAAAATTTTTAGTTCTGAGCTTCATACACCTACTGATTGTGACTTTTCCTAAGGTTGGCTTCAAAGATTTAAACACAGGCATGGCATTTCACAGTTCAGTGTATGCGGGAAAAAACTTTCGACCGACCAAGAAGCAGCTGTTAAGTTTTTAGTTGACTTCAATAAGTTAATTTCAGATTCAAAACTGACACCTGAACAGGTATACAACGCCGACGAAACAGCACTGTACTGGAGGTGCATACCAAGGAATACACTTGTTACTGCTGATGACACTTGTTCAGAAATGAAGGAATCAAAAGATCGTGTTACTGTGCTGGCATGTTCTAATGCTGCAGGAACGCACAAACTCAAGTTGTTTGTTGTTGGTAAAAGTAATAAGCCAAGAGCTCTTACGGGAATGAAGGTGTTTCCTGTTGATTATAGAGCCAGTAAAAAGGCTTGGGTTACAACAACATTAACCACAGAATGGTTTGACATCTTTGTAAGGCAGGCACGTCAGCATTGTAACAGCGTTGGACTAGAAAAGAACTGTCAAATTCTTCTCCTCTTGGACAACTATTCTGCACATTTATGTGCTCAGACGCTGGAGAAAGATAACGTGTCAGTGCTGTACCTTCCGCCTAACTGCACGTCTTTTATCCAACCTCAAGATCAGGGCATCCTGAGATCGCTAAAATGCAAATATCGCACAGAGTTTCTGCGAAATTTTTTGAGCAATGTTAATTCTGGAAAATCTGTTCTTGAAGTTGTGAAATCATACAATCTGAAAGATGTTATTTGGGCAAAGGCGCGAGCATGGGACGCTATACCACTCTCAACTTTAAACAATGCTTGGCACAAGATTTGGCCATCCATTGTTTTTCACGAAAACGATTTTAGTGAAAAGGCAGAATTCAGGGGATTTAAATTTTCGCACGAAAAAAATGGTGAATGATTTGCTAGAGTATGCCAAAAGTGTTGTAAACCCAGTGGTTTACGAATTGACAGCTGAAGTCATTGAAGAGTGGATTGAGGTTGATAAGGATGCTCCTGTTGTTAACCATTTAACTGACAGAGAAATATTTTATATGGCAATAAACAAAGAAGTTCCCGGTGACAGTGGAGAAGATGATGAAGAAGCAGTTGACGATCCAGCAGATGAAAATCTTTCCATTGACGACTGCATTGCACTCACACATAGTCTTATTTCCAACCTTGAAAAACGAAGTTTTATCACGCCGCAACAAATAATGAACTTGTACGTGTTGCAAAGCCAGCTTATTCAAGAGAATCCGAAACACATGAAGCAGAGATGTATCACAGAAATGTTCGCGGCGATGGATGTGCCGTCATGTTCCGGTAGGCCGACAGCGTGTAAACCTGTCCCCGGTGAAAATCCAACAGTCACCTGGCACAGGCACTAGTGACATTTAGTAACATTTTATTTAGTGTTTGGTAACATTTTATGTAGCATAGTGACTTGTGTTAAGTTTATAATGCATCATAATGTGCTGCACTTTATCAAGCCAACGTAATTATGTGTTTAGCGCAAAGTGCCAAGCCACGCCACACTCAACGAAACCAGCTGCGGAGGGCGGACTGAAACGTCCGCAGATGCTCCAGCAAAGTGGGGCGAATGTGTAGATCGTTACAGAGTGAGTCAATAAGGGGGAGGGCGAAAGTGCGTGACGACAGATAGGGCGGCTGAGATAAGAAACCAAATAGAGGGGGTGAGCGCTGTGGTTGCTTGCCGATGTGTCAGCAGACGTAAAAAAAAAAAAAGATACAGGCAGCCAGTGGCGCTATAGTGTTGTCACACATCAGTGGTGCAACAACTGTGCAACAATATAACATGTATCGAAAAAGTAATTGTACCATTTTTCTTGTGACAACGGTATGTATGCACATTGTAACATTTTATTAATGTAATAGGCATTAATCATTAACGTTTGTAAATACACTTTTTAAAATCCATCAGCTTCATCAGTTTTAATCATGCATCAAGGCCGTTGCGAGTCGGGATATGCGACATCACGTGACCTTGGCCTTCATACACAGCTGCGCACGTGTCTGTCAAGCGCTTCCGGACTTCCAATCGTTAGTCCGCAAAATGCGGTAATCCGTGATTGTCTCGGCTCCGACCATCCCGGATTAACGGTGTTCTACTGTAGTAAGTTTAAAACTGAATCTGCAGTGTTGTTCGTTACCACTATTAAAACAAGACGCACACAAGCGATGCTGTGCACTCAACAGGCCACATTCGTTTTCATGCAGATTGCAGTATCAAGATGGCATCCACAACAATCAAGTCACGACAGCGTTGCCAGTAGCAACTACCCCACTGTTGCTATATCTCACTGTGTGTGTGGTACATCGATATACTGTGATTTTCACGTGTGATTGTATTATATATATGTATTTACTTATAATTTTAAAAAAAACATTTTGCGCGGTATGTTGATGCTTCTGAATCGCTCGTTTCTATGAAAGTGCTCATGATAACACCACTCATAATTACCAAATATTTTTACAATAAACTACATACACAAACTGATGGTGCACTACAAAACTCTAGTAATTATAAATATGTTGTAATATCTCGTACTCGTAGTGGAATTATACGTAAATCATAATACGGGTATTTTCCTGAACATAAATATGACCAACCCTTGTTCTGGAAAAAAAAATTATGAGAACTCCGAACACTGGGTGCCTTCTTACGAATGCATAGTCTGGTTTCTGTACCATTTTGCAGAAAAATAAGGCAAGTCATATTTGAAACACAAATTTATATCAATAGACAAATGGATGGCACGCCCAGATATTGTGTGCGCGGCAACAGAGTCGAGTTAATGCAAAAAAAAAGGCATCGTCTAGGAGTCCAAACTGAGTCGCTTACGCCAGTTTTAACTGTTGCCCAGTCGTGTATATTTCCAGATGCTGGCTCGGCTGATGGATAGTGCTAACACGTCCTCTGCCACTGCAGTGTAAAACCTGACGCGTCCGTATTGCTGTACGAGATCTCTGGAATGAAAATAAATGAAATGAAATTGCTTGTTAACAAAAGACGTGCACACAATTATTTCAGTTTTGCTCGAAGTAATTAAATTTTTTGACAATTTTTACGAATTTTTGATGTTTCCCCGAGTGTACATTCATAAAATCGGGGTCTAGCATAGGTATATATTTGTTCCAAAAACTGCTACGTCGCACATTACATTATTTGATACACAAGTGCAACATTACACTGGCTACAAAAATAATTAAAATAGCAATAACTAATGTCAGTACTATGAAGCTGAACAGAACTTTACTACACACTTTCCACCATTATTTATGTTCTCCACTTACAGTTCCATAGTAAAAATTGATCGACTGGAATCTCGTATGCTAGTTCGGTGCTTGGCTAGTTGTAGCGACGTGGCATTTGAAAAGTGCAAATGGCCACCCTTCCAGCTCCGTCACTTCTAAGCCTCTAATGCGCGGGTAGGCGGCGTATACTGTGTATAATGAAGCACTTTCAGAAAGAGAGAACACTGTTATTTGTTTAGCGTAGGCTACACATCGCCAGTGTTGATATTGAAGCGTGACTTGTCTCTAGGTGGAAAGAGAGGTGTGTAGTCGAGGAAGGACCCAAACACTTTACAATGACACTAATAACACTACAATGAAGGTGGCCTTAACTTTCTTTAACCTTATTTCAGACTGTTTTTTATACTTCAAATTATTCTAAAGAAATTATTTTCCGCTAGTGTAGGATTTTAATTTTTATTTTATTTTTAACTTAGCAACACCTTCTCGGGTTGTTATGATAAGAGTGGTGTTTGTTTGTAAAATTTCATCAACGTCCATAAAAATTGACAAAATATCCATCACTTGACTTGTGTTTAAACAGCCTTAAAATAACACAGGTATCTTTCAGAGAGTGTGATAGGAAGTGTAAACAGCCATGATCCCTACATGTGTTGATCATCATGCAGCAGTGAGACAGTTACAAGCTCCTCGCGAGTAAAGGCTATGAGTTACAAAGAGAGAGTCTTTAGTTCTCTAATGTCTTCAACTGTTAGTTACTGACGTAATGCTAACTACACAATTTGTATACGTTTCTTGTTTTAAGGGATAAGTCAGGCAAAGTAAAGTTCAAATTGGGTATTGCAGCAGCAGTGTCTTTCTGATAACCACTCCTAGAAATGAAAACTAAAAAATTCAAGTTTCAGTGGTATTAATGTCAGTTATGAAAAGAACTGATTCTTCAATTAATTTGTATAGTTTGTAAATACAGTACATGGATGTGAGATAGATGAAGGTAAGGAATTACTGCAAGCTAAGGGTGTACGAGCATGGGACTTATTGTTGAGTCAAGTTCAAGTTGATATTAAAGAGAGTTTTGAGTTCTTGAGCCAAACTCTAGTGAATCGTAACAGTCTTATTATTGTTTGAAAACAATGTTTTTTTTGGACAGTGTTTAAAAAATTTTTAATGTAATTATTTATAAAAAAAATATGGAACTTCATAATCAAATTAATTAGTCTGAAACACTTAGACGTAAAGTATGTTGAGGTGTATTGGCAAGAATTTTTTGGAAGTCTTTTGGAAAAGAAGGCATGCCAGAATAAATTATTATTATTATTATTTTTTTTTTTTTACTTTGGAAAAAATAAAGGTACATACTTACGGGTTACAGACTTTAATTTTGGCGTTGTTTATCACAATCTCCATGTAACAAAACTTTTACTAAATGTATAAAATATGTGAGTTCATTAAGTCCTATACAGAGTTATTTTAAAAAACATGTAGTGCACAGAATATCGTTAATTTACAAGTCCTAACTTAAATTAAAATAAAAAAAGACTTGTTCTAAGTGTTCAGGTAGCAAGTTACATCATTGCCAGCAGTAGAGAAGAGCCATTCACTGGAAACTTTGCTAACAGGAATATGTCTTGCTACCTTTGCAACAAGACTGACATCACTAAGATTTTCTTTCAGTGGACAGTCATGTTGTGAGACTTCCTCTCTTTCTAAGAATATGCTAAGTTGTTGTCCTGGTGCATCTGAAGCTACAGACTGTGTTTTTATGACAACTTATCAAAAGCACTCCACAAAGGGCACAAACTAACTGCTTTTAGCAGCTGTTACTGTTTAGTTTCATGTGTACTGCACTGTAGTTATACAATTTCTGAAATTATTTTTTTGTTTGGCACTGAAGATATCATGGTCACCAAGTACCACAGTTTTAAAACATGGATCCAGAATAATAGCTAGAACAGACTTAACATCAGTGTTATACACTGAAAACCTGGACTTTAATATTTCAGCAGTTTCCAGCAAAACCAATGCCACTTCCATGTTCTTCCCTCTCTATGTGGTTTTCAAGGACATACTGGATTCCATAGATTACAGGTATTTTCTGCACACAGTTTAGTTGTAGCTTGTTCTACAGGTTGCAACATTATAACAATTCCAGTTATCAATGCCCAGTCACTAATGCTAAATATGTCCATGTCCCTTTCGAAATCAGATCTGCAGCATTTTCTTCTTTTTGTTCCAAAAGTTACCAGCATGCGACACTCTCTGTTCCATCGAGTTTCTACGTCCTGGATTAGTTTGTGTCGCGGACCTCCAAGCTGCTTTTGCCATTGAGCCAAGCTATTACTGTCTTTGGAACTGCGTGTCCCATGATGCCTCTTACTTTACTGAGCACCCAATACAGTCGTGGTGTTTGTTTTTTTGCATTAACAATCATTAACTGAAGAGTATATACCATACATGTTACAGACTTCTTGTTTGACAGCTGCAAGTATTGTCTGTAACAAAGCAACATAGGGTGGTAACATCTGAAAGGCCCTACTCAGCCAACATTTCATTCAGCTTACAGTATATGACTATGGCACCATAATTTTCTGAGAAATTTGAGATTCCTAGTACATGACGCTTCGTTTTGAAGTTTTATGTTATGCTATGGCATGGGAGATGTGGCTGTCGTGGGCTCTAGAAGTCAATGTGTCACAGGTGAATGATAAGCATTGCAGGCAGGGCATTATTAAATGACGACTGAATTTTAGCCTGGATTGCATCATAAATTTTTAGAACGCTCCATGAAAATGTGGTTCTGCTTGGCAGTTGATACTTTGTTTCCTAAACTTTTATCTGGCATTGGAAACCTGTGTCTAGCACTACTGAATTTGGCTGAAAATCCAACACCATCTTTTCATCTATTGCATGAGTGATAACTTTTAACTCTTTGGCCTTCTAGATTTAGTGTTAACATTGTGGCATCAAACAGTGCTTTGAACATGTGCGTGATGTAGAGGCTAGGCTGCGACTGGATACTAAATTAAATAATTTTGCTACTTTCCTATCATCTGCTCGAAAATCAAATTCACATTTCAGGTCTGCATGTAAATTTAGGTGACATTTTACGCTGGTAGTTGAATGTGTAGGTACTTTAAAACGTATTTACAACTTGAACACTGTGCTTCGGTTTTACCAATTTTGTTATTGAAGTATGCCCATACAAGAGATTTGCAATTTGTCGTAATGTCCTCACTTATTTTGTGAAAAAATTCAATGAAAGTTTCAAGAATGTAAAGTATAATTTGCATGTTCAGGTGTTACAATGCTGCGGAGCAACATAACTGTCTCCACTTCATATCTTCTAATGCACAAACTTCGTAACACAGATAAATCACTTTTTAAACACGTTTATACTGCAAGTAAATCACATTTCCCTGTAATGTATGCAATTAATGTAATTTGCAATGCATGTTAAAGAACTGTTATTGTTTGATGATCAACATTCATAACCTTCACCTAATGATGTTTGGCCAAACTGCTTACAAAACTTGTCACCATGTTGTTTGTTTGAATGTGATTGTTATGTTGATTACGGCTTTAGCAAACTGCGTAAAGCTCAAAACAAACTATTGTACAATATATTTAGCATTTAAACAACCTGCAGAAACAAGTATAAATTTAAAAGCCAGATTTTTTTCAGTTTCGTGTCATTACCGTAGCATCTTGGAGGAGTTATTGCCAGGAGCTAGAGTGGGGTTATCAAACTATTAAGCTGTGTTGAAGAGTATCCACTAATACAAGATTGTCACATCAGATAACTGTGATATGTCGGTAGAAGCAGTTTATTAAAGTTTAAACATTAAAAATATGTCCTAGCATTTTGTAATATTATCTATGGGAATATAGTAATTGGCAGTGGTAAAGCAAACTCTAAAAAAACCGACTCTGGCATCCAAACTGATCTTGAGTCGAGTAGTTGTGAAACTCTGAGCTCGTGCTTGCATATTCCTAGTGCAAGCAGAGAAAGAAAGGAAAGGTCACTGTTTACATGAGAGCAGTATTGTTAGTGTGTGGAAGTGTGTTATAGGTACAAGCTGCCGGTGGTCATCATCATCGTCAACAACAACGGCATCTATAGCGGCTTCGACCAGGACACTTTCTACAGCATACAGGAGGCTGGCGACGTGACTAAAGTGTAAGTATCAACTCTATTAACTAGAAGACGTGCAGATATTGAAGGTCATCAGTTGTTCCACCTAATGTTTCTTTCTGTCTGCGAGACATACTTAGACAAGGAAAGTAGATGTAAGAGTGGTGAATATCAGCCAGGAAGCTCTTCCGAGCTCCAGACCTTCACCCTGAGATGCACATACATGGTGGTAGTGTAGCGACCTGCCGCCTCTAGACTAGCTACATCCTTCCCCAGCGTAACTAACACCTCACAGATTATAGCTGCTAGCACCTCCAGCTCTCTCTCTCTCTTTTTCTATCTCTCTCTTTCTCTTTCTGTCTCTCTCTCTCTCTCTGTTATCGTGTAGTCCTTGGTTCACTGTACTTTTCAGCTCATTTACTCTATGTGCATACAAACAATTCTGTGGTGCTTTTGTAACTTAACAAAGATTGCCTCAAAATGTTTTTGAAATGTACATTTCCTAACTACGAAGAACTTTCTATTTACCGGAAAATACTAAATTAGCAGCATGCCCACAGTTAAGAATTTAAATTCTTGCATTTATGTATGGCCAGATACCAACACTGATATATCAGTTAGTCAATAACATTTGTAACTATCAGCCATAATTGACTTGTAAGAGCTGGAATGATAACTTTATGAGACCATTAAAACAATCCAAACGTAAATTATAAAATTGCATTAAGAAATTGACAAATACTAACAAAATTGTTTGAGGAACCATTTATTTCACAGCACTCAAACATATACTGTGTGATGTGGTGTAATAAAAGTTGTTAATTATCAAGTCCCAGTATGAGAAACCAAGAAGAAGGTGAAAAAGTGCTAATAAAATACAGCAGAGTGGTGGTTTGAAATGAATGTGACACAGGTTAGTGTATTCCCACTCCACTAAGCTTTGCGCTTAGTTATGTACACTGTATGTCTCAGTCGTATGATAACACTTACATCTTACATACCAACAAGCTTTTTCAATACTTGCTTCAACACCGGTACATACACTACGATTGCAGCTTCAACAATAGTTCTTACAGCCAGAATAGGTGACGATGGTGCTACCTACTTGCCATTTTGTAAACCATTTGTTCTCAGTTATGCCACACCAAAAAATATCTTAAATATTTAAAATGAATAAAATTTTTGTGTTTTGCATATTCCACAAGCTCCTAAGGTGCTATTTTTACACAATGTTATTTTCTGTTAGAGTCATTCCTTGTAACGACTTTAGTTATAAAAATAATTTTGACTATATAATAATAACCTACAGTACTAAAAAATTACTTTTCTTTTAATTGTTATCGACTGTAATGGTGCTAATCCATTTATCATCTTCTGAGCCTCTGTAGCAGTACAGGTCCCCCCCGGTCGTTGCAAAATGCGAACAAATCGCAAGCGAGTCGGTAGACAAGTTCCGCAGAGTTTAGTTTGGTTGTTGACATAGAAATAGTCCGTAGCAGCTGGAATCCCTCCGCTACTACGTAACACGCCATTTCCCGTTACTCAGTCTCAAAATTATGAACTTTTCTACAGAACAGGTGACTTAGAAAGGCTTGAAACGGAAAAACTTGAAAAGAATGGTCTGAATTTAGGTTTTATTGAACGTCGCATTTCGTGAAGGTACATTTTCTTACACCACACAACTGTTTGCTTCCAGCAACAGCTCTTATGAGGAAAAGTCTCATAACAAAACTTAAGCTGGTTACCAAATATAATTTAAGAAAGTCCGAGAAACCACATCGGTACAACCATTACATTAAATTGTTTAGGGGGTTAAAAACTGCCCCGCACCCTACGGCCACATAAGCGAGAAAGAAAAATTTAGTAGAATAGAATTTTTGTCCGAAAGTAATTTAACACATTATTTAAAATAGAGAGTTCCGGCCACGGGTGCCTCTCGCTAACGGTACATTTTCACACTCTATTACATTTATATAGTATTTCGGGCCGCAGCCCCACGGACGTCCATCTTCTCTAGAGTCGCGACTTTTTCTCTCACTCGAAGATGGAGGCAGGCTTGCAGGAAAAAGTATCAAGGTCACTGCGCACTTCGCCGCGATTGGCTGGTTCCGAGCACGTGACACCGGTACTTCCCCTGTCTGTGTGCTACACCCAACACGATTAACAAAAACCGGGCCACAAAACATTGCCATATATGGGCACAAAAACTGAACACTCAAGGGCGAGCACACATCACCTAACCGTAGCCAAATATGGGCATAAAAACTGGCACGGAGCACAACAAGGACAAAGCTGTGCCTCCTGCACCTGGCCCTCTGGCCATAGCTATTACCATTATACCCTAACTTGAAATTAAATAATTACACAATAAAATACCACAAACTTTTCTCCATAAGAACAGTTACCTTTAGCTATTATTATTAAATTAAAATACAAAAAAATGTAATTTAAAGCAAAAGAAAATAATATATAAGTGGAACCCAGCAATGTTACACCTCTACGAGTCTGCCTATGGCTTTGTAACTGTTTAAAAAAATACGTTGGAAGCTTTAGTAATTGATTGAATAGCTAATATGGAGGAGTGTATTGATAATACTGAAGCTATATTAAACAGAGAAAATTAATAGTATCATCTACATACACCTGTTTGGATTAGCTTTTCTGACAAGAGAATATTTGGTGAATATTTTGCTCCAAACACATCTGTGTATTGATGCGAATTAGAATTCATTACTTTACTGTCTTGTATTTCTAATGTTTTTTTAAGTACATCTCATTTACAAGAAATAACTTGGTTATTAATGCTTATTTACTTTGGGTGTGGTTTTTCCATAACAGGTTTCCCACAGAAATATGAAATTTAACTTCCCTGACTTTCACTCACCATTTATTTCTGTGACCATAATATGCTCATACCAACACAGTTAGGTCATTTATTTGTTTGTGCAGCCCCCATACTCCTCATAGCACCCCTCACTCTCCTGTTAAGCAAAAAAATATTACTGTTATTTCTTTTAAAAATTAAAAAAAGAGTAAAAAAATTTAGAAAATAAACGTTGGCATTATAAACTTTTCCTTGTGTTGTGAGATTTTCTTCGTGTTGGTTTTCTACCAACAAGCTTTTGTACACTAAAAAAACACACTCAAATGTTGCGTTGCCGTGTGAAAATATGAGGCACAATTTCACAACTTCGCACAGATCTTGATATTTATTGCTGCATTGTAATATTGAAGAATAAAAGTCATTTAAGCACTGAGACTATCCAGAAAATCACAAAAAAAATTTTTTTAATACTACCACAAATAAGAAAGTATTAAGCCTTTGTTCTCTGTGCAACATTTTCTGTTATTCTATTTCGTTAATATAGTGTGAAGTGTTCAGCAACTTCTCCATCTTGTTTAAATCTCTGTAAAGTATTTTTTTCCCTTAGTTAAATTTAAATTTGTAATAACAGGGTATATGCCTGTTATGGCCTTGACCTATTTGTATGTTGGTACTGCTGAAGTCACACAGTCAGCTGGTAAACCTTGACTAGTGCTGGCCTGAGCCAGTTGCTTCTGACCTTCGGTTCAGCTAGTATGTTTAGTTGTGGTGTCCATGAACAGACACAACAATGGTGACGAGGATGAAGTTTACTCACGTATTTTAAATAGTAATCGTGAATGTTTAATGATATTAGTTACGTGATATTACGGACATTATGGCGAGTGCATACATTAAATACGATCACTCATGTCCGGAGACGTGGAAAGAACATTTGGAAAGATTTCAGTTTTGGCTTGATTCAAGAGGTCAAATTACGGACGGTCAAAAACGTGGTTTGTTTATTGAAATGTTGGATGATCACACGGTGCGGGATTTGAAGGATTGGATCATGCTTAAATCGCTACGTGATTTAGGATACAACCAGCTGGTATCAGTTTTGGATTCAAATATTGCGCCTACAGTCAACCCGATGGTATGTTACAACAAATTTGTTAACAGACGACAACTTCCAGGTGACAATACAATCAAATATATGTCTGAATTGAAATGTCTGGCTGCCGTTTGTTGTTTTTAAACTATGTCTACTACGATGGTCTTGTATCAACAGTTCGTATGTGGTTTATTAAATTCAGAAATACAGGCTAAGTTATTTTCTGAGAAAGACCTAACAGCTACAAAAGCTTTGGAAATTGTACAGCTTGTTGAATGTTCTGAAGTTAATGTTTTGGAAGTTAGAAAATCAGGTGTTGAAGATGTACATAAACTTAATGTCACACAATCTAGTTGGCAGCCTAATGTTTCAAAAAATACTAATAGTACTGGTTACAGTATCACATGTTTTAGATGTGCTAGGATTGGACATACAGCCAAACAATGCAGTGTTTCGAAGGATAAGTTGAAGTGTCAGAAATATGGTAAAATAGGGCATGTTGCTAAGGTTTGTAAACAGAAGCATAAATTTGTTTCACAGCCAGGAAACGGCAGTAATGCAAATTTTGTTGGTAGCTTTAGCCCCACAACAAAAATGGATCCAGTTGAAAGAAATCCAATTAAGCCGATTGATAAGCCTACACTTGATTGCAAAGTGAATGCCTTTAGATCTCAGGGTGATGACCTATTTAATATTGTCTGAAAAAATAACAGTTCAATATATACAGCCGTATTCAATACAAGTAGAAGTTAATAACGTGAAGTTACAGTTTGAAATAGATTCTGGTTGTGCGAGAACTTTAATTAATTTGGACACGTGAAATCTTAAATTTGCAAATATAGTAGAACACCCTGTTTTACATCAGGCACCAGTTGAACTAAGAACATGGGCCCCACAATATTTAACTATGATTGGAGAATTCCAAGCAGTTGTTAAGTATATAGAAATTACTTGTACATTACCCATACTAGTGGTACAGGGATTGGGACCAAATCTTTTAGGTCGAAATTGGTTTGATGCTCTAAAAATATCAATTCAGGGTGTATACTGTTTGTCTCCAGTTGTACCTCAGGTGGGAATGTCCGTGATGAATTTTATACAAATGATACAAAAATTCCCAACGATTTCAGGCATTGGCACAGGTTGTTATAAAGGCCCTTCATTGCACCTTGATTTGGATTGCGCGGTCAATCCCGTTTATCAGCAAGCTCAAAATGTTGCATTTTCACTTACATCTAAGATGGAGGAGAATATTGAGACCAACGTACGAAGAGGCATTTGGGTTTCTGTGAATCATGCTGGACCCTGGGCAACAGCTATCGTTCCCATGCTAAAACGCAATGGTACCCTGAGACTTTGTGCTGATTATAAGGGTACTGTTAATCGTGCACTTTCAGCCGATTCCTATAGGTCTTTTACCATTGACCAAGTTCTGTCTGAAATAGTGATTGTCCGATTACCGATATCGGCATTATCGGTACATTTACCGTTATCGACAATCGGCAATATAATATTGGTACATCAGTCACAGTCATTTATCTCAGCTAACTCGTACATTATTCCTTTACTCCTACCATCTGAAGGCAGCAATGTGACTGAAAACAATATTGATTTGAACTGTTTACAACCAATTCATCATTACTAAAGTTCCTTTCACAAACTTGACATTAAAATTTGGCAAAACGGTAAAATGTAAACAAACATAACAACCGAAAGAGTTAACAAGCCAAAAATTTCTAGCAGCAACTGCTTAAAAACTTTACCGCAAATCAATTACATTGCAAAAGTATAATCATTCTCACTTAAAATACACACAGTGATGCCGTAAAACATAAAAATAGTCATGGAAAGTTATTTACTTATCGTTAAACAACAAAGTGAAGATAAAAATACCATTCCTAAATGCAAAAAAAAAAGTCACAGAATACACACTTGTAGATAGCGTGGTCAAGTCTTCGCTGAGACTGCGCTGCTACTCCAGTGCTGCTGCTGTATTCTAGGAGTATAAGCTGCCGAATGGCATGTAGCGTAAAGCACAACAGCAGCGCTGTGCTCACGGAACGCACCCTGTATTCCTCTTGGTGATCTACGTTTTATTTTTCTCTGAGGTTGGCAATCCTTCAGAGGTCTATTTACAAATGCCGGTGCAGGAAAAAGTTGTTTTGGTTACGTTTGTGAACATTTATGGCATATTCCAATTACTACACCCTAATGCTCCCGGTGCGCACCCGACGGGTGCCGCGTGTTCCAATTACCAGAACTCCCGTTGGGAACATTCAGATTTTCGTATTCCAATTGAGAGTTGCACTCGATGGGTGCGCACCGGGAGCAGTTTTTGCCGCACCGTCTCGGCAAATGAGTGCAATTATGGCGGCGACCTGTGATTGTGTAAACAAAAAAAAAATTTTTCTGTGGGGGAATTTATGCAATTATATGACTGTTCGGAACTTTAAAAATGCAAAGAAGTTTATGTGATGCAAACATACAGTGATTATTTTAATATCTGTGTTCGTTATTAAAATTATAGTAAGGTTAGTAGGATTGAGTTGTCTGCACATTTATTTACCGATAGATCAAGAAGAAAAATTGTAGTAAAATAACCTCTCAAATTTCGTAGGGTTGAATTTTGGCTGTTTTGGAGTACCTATGGTTAAAGAATTTCGTGTTTCAAGTTATTTGTTGCCACAAATGTTTCGCACTGTATGTGTGGCGTGTTTCAGTTGTTGGATAATAAACAATACACACTCGTTGGGGGCAATCACGTGACTATTGCATATTTTCAGTTTTCAGGGGCACCAGGTGTGATGTTTGTAAATGAAACCATTTAATCACTTTTAAACATGGATTTATTTTACCATCCTTTTCGTCGGTTAGCTCCCATCCACGTCCTCCTATCTCCTGCTGCCAACCTGCACATGCCAACCTCCTCTCCTGGTTGGTGTTACCAACTTTACATATCATGACACCTTCCCTTTACACACAACACTTTTCTTGGTGA
>PNEQ01050418.1:0-13550 GCA_003012365.1 Medauroidea extradentata
AAAAGCAATTACTATTGTCGCCTGACATCTCCGAGACCGCCTCTACTTCCTGTGACGATGCTGCAGATGGTGACCATATGCAGAATTACAACCTTGGGGACCAGACAACCATGGAAGGACAGGACGTTGTTGGTGATTCTACATTTATGTGTCCTGTTGTAGGAGAGGATTACCTTGCTTCCTTGGTACGGAAACATGTACGTGCAATACTCAAAGACATTTTAAAAATACTTGAAGATTCATGATTTATGTAAATATTTTTTGTGGTAATACTGTATTGTGTGCTTAAAACTGGACTCTGTGAAATAAGAAAAAAAAATGTTGGAGTGTTGGGAGATTTGTGTATATATGTATATATAAATTGATGGAGTGTTGGAAGCTTTATGTATGTTGATATGAAAAATAAATAAATAAACATGTTAAAATGAAATTTTATTACTTTTATTTCCTAGCAATTTAATATTAATTCCTTTTAAATAATACCTTGTCTATAAAATGAAAAGTATTGTGTGTATAATACACACATAAGAGTGTTGAATATATAAAAGCAGAAATGCATGCATTAAATAGAAATGGTTAAGTGTCTGGAACTACCAGTCATAATAAATAAAAGGTTTAAATGAATATTTTTTATAAAAACAATATAAATACACGTCTTTAGATAAATAAAATAGAAATAAATTAGTTTGTGTGTATGAAATCAACATTTACTACTACTTACGAGATAAAGTACGAGTGTATATGTACTCTTGTGAAAGTCAGATATTATAGTGTTGTTGTGTAGAGTTGTACAAGGCTTCAGCATGTTACAGCAGTTACGACATATCGCAACTGTGCCACAAGGTATGACTCGGTGCGGCCGAGCGACGAGGCCTTATCTCCAGACCTCATTAGCAAGCCATTAGGGTCGCATCCAGGAGGACTGCATTACTCACGCTTGTGCGCAGTCGAAACAGTACCGAATTCCATTACATGACTCATGGGTACATCCAGGTGTTTGTCACCATGACTCGTCTCGAGCCTGTGCAGACCTGCGATGCCAAGAGTCATCGCCAGCTGCAGGGTGATGAGTTGCACCACAGGGAAGTAGTTAGGAAGGTCCAGTAGACCTGTACGAGCCTGAGCCAGAAATGACCTTTACTGGTCTGTGCCAGTATAGGGTATTTCCCAAGACCTTTTACTGGCCAGCCAATAGCAACGCAGGATTCTATCCATGGCCATATATGGAGTGCTCTGTTTTACCTTCCACCCTCCACCACCACCACTCCCTCTACCACCACCACATGCTCATAAAATGTGCTGTGAGGCCTGGTTTCTTCAGTCTTTGTTCATCGTTCGTCGATTGTTCACGAGTTTACTGTTCGCTAAACTGCTTTCATCATTATATTGATTTATAGTTACATTTCATTCTTCAATCTTTATCATCATACTAAAGTTTCATTTCTCACCTTAATTCATTATACTAACATTTTATTTTCACCTTATTCATCATTTTATTTTCGCATCTTCGATCTTCAGTGTTTGAAGTTTGGATTTCCTCCTGGTTCAGCGTCGAGCAGCCATCGCGCATTCCGCTCCAGTCGAGACATCTTTAACATACTTTAGCGTCGAGCTGCCATCGTGCGTTCCGCTACAGTGAAGAAGACATCTACTGCACTACTTCAGCAATGGATGCTTCAACATCTGCTGGCACACGTCCGGACCTTCAGTGCAGGTATTGCGAGCAAAGATTTACTGTCCGCAAGAGTGTTCTGCGCCACGAGCGGAACTGTACAGTCAATGAGTCTAGAGAAGCCCTGCAAATTTGCTACAAGTGCGGGAAGGCCATTGCTCGGAAAGATGATATGACCAAGCACTTGCGTTCCTGCCAAGGAAATATTGTTCAACCTGCTTCATCTCACTGCAAGTTCTGCAATGTTGTATTTGCTCATGTCGGGGATGCACGTCGTCACGAGACTTCTTGCAAGTTTAATTCGGGGAAGAAGACCTTCACATGTACCAAGTGTCAGAAGGAGTTTACCAGGGCAGATGCTCTTTCAAGACATGCTGCCAAGTGTAGTGGGACAGCTCTGAAGAGACAGCTTGCGGGTACTTGTGTCCAGCCAGTAGCTGCCAAACGTCGTCGCCTGGATCATGCAGGGCCATCTAGTGTACCACAACCAAGCCCCCCACCTCGTCCACGGATTGTTGCTGGAGCTGGTTCAGCAACAGTGCACGGGTTTGTGGAAGCTGAGACAGCTTTTAGAGGAAACTTGCGAACCTTTGTGGCCGAGAACACATCTACCCAGGCCCAAGATATCTGCAGTTACTTGGAAGGGATGCGAGGACAAATAATTGGACAGCTAATTGAGGAGATCAATACACATGGTCCCATAAAATTTAATATGTGGTTTGAGTGTTTATATGGTAAGCCAGAGCCACATGAGGATGAGGAAGATCAGAGGGCCTTTAAGACCAAAAATATTCCTCTTTACAACATTGATGATGTCGAGGAAGCTGTTGCAGCCAGCTTGGAGAAGATATGCCAGGAAGAGGAAGACTACATGGCGAAAGGTAGTGGTTGGACTCTGACTGCAGTTAAGCATCTTCAGCTCCGTATCAATAAGCTCGACCCTCTGCGTGCCTCCAGCTATATTGACCTGCCATTAGACATCAAGGCTCGGGAAGCCATCATCAACCCTAAGAATGAAGATCATCAGTGCTTCAAGTGGTCACTCCTTGCTCACTTTGTGGAAGGAAAAAATCCTCAACGTGTGGACTAGCGGTACCTTGACCTGGAATCTAAGTTCAATTTTGCAGGGATCGAGTTTCCTACACCATTGCGCCAGATCAAGATCTTCGAGATAAATAATCCAGAAGTAAGTGTCAATGTGTTTACTTTAAATGATGACATGAAAGTTATTCCTGTACGGATCGTGAATGAAGAGAAACAAGAACATTTTGATCTTCTGCTCCTCACAGCTGAATCCAGCAGCCACTTCACCTACATCAAAAACTTTTCTCGCCTCATCCGACCTCAGGTCACTGCTCATGAAGGTGTAATTCATGTGTGTAAGAGGTGTCTTACCTACTACCATGACATACCTCGTGTGACTGGTCTTTCAGGCAAACAGTGTCTTGAAGAGCACAAGAAATATTGCAAGCCTCATGCTCCTGTTCGTGTTACAATGCCTCAGTATGAGAAAAACGGACGGAGGCCTACACTGAAATTTAAGAACTACCAAAATGCGGACAAACTTCCTATTGTAGTGTATGCAGACTTCGAGGCGATGCTACTTCCTGTTCACACTTCTCAGCCAAACCCTGCTACATCACATACCTATGCATACCAAAAGCATGTTCCATATAGCTATGCATTGTATGTGCATGTGGATAATGACAAGATTCCTGCTGCAAAAACTACATGTCTACTGACAAAGCCCATACTCTACAGGGGAACAGAAGATGAACCTGAAGTTTCGAAAAAGTTCATTCAAAATGTAGTTGAAATTGCGAGAAAAGTAAAGGTGATATATGAAGTGAGCGAGCCCATGAAAGCCTTGAGCAATCTTGAGTTGCTCTATCACCTGTCTGCCGAGGAGTGCTGTTACTGCTCTTCCACCTTCACAAAAAATAATCATAAGGTGTATAACCATTGCCATTTTTCAGGCAAGTATCTGGGCCCTGGGTGCAATGAATGTAACATGCTCCATCGCCGTCCGAAGAAGCTTCCGGTATTATTCCATAACTTGAGTTATGATGAGCACTTTATCGTCAAGGAGCTAGCTTATGATGATAAAGATATTTTCATAATTCCACATTCGGAAGAGAAGCTCATTACTTTTTCGAAGCAGCTTGGGGACCGATTCGCTATCCAGTTCATAGATACTTTTCGTTTCATGTCGTCCAGTCTTGCACAGCTAGCTGAGAACCTACCTGTTAGCCAGTTCACCAACACCACCAAGTTCTACAGATCTGAGGAGCTGGAGCTGGTAAGGAGAAAAGGTGTTTTCCCTTATGACTATGTTACATCGTGGGGAAAACTTGAAGAAACTCAGCTACCCAAGAAGGAAGACTTCTACAACCGACTCACCGATTCTTGCATTTCAGATACTGATTTTATTCATTCACAGAATGTTTGGTCCAAATTCGGTTGCAAGACATTAGGCAACTACAGTGATGTGTACCTCATGACAGATGTTCTTCTCCTGTGCGATGTCTTTGAAGATTTTAGGCAGCTGTGCATTAGTACATATGGACTTGACTGTACTCACTACATTAGTCTTCCCGGTTTCTCTTTCGATGCAATGCTGCGCATGACAGGTGTTGAACTAGAGCTGCAAGTCGAGTACGATATGTATATGTTTATAGAGTCTGGGATCCGGGGAGGTGTATCACAATGCATTAACCGTCATATTGTAGCAAACAATACCTATGCTCCAGACTCGTATGATACCTCTAAGCCATCTCAATACATACAATATTTGGATGCGAACAATTTGTATGGTTGGGCGATGTGCTTGCCACTACCTCTGCGGGACTTTGAATGGGTGGACACTGACATGGATTTTATGCAGGTGCCAGAAGATGGACCATTAGGATACATCATAGGATGTGATGTCGAATACCCGGCTGAGCTCCACAGAGCACATACGGACTTGCCTTTTCTTCCTGTGAATCAGTGCCCTCCTGGAAGCAAACAGAAGAAATTAATAACTACTCTGGAAGAAAAGAAGAACTATGCAGTACACTACCGAAATCTCAAGCAGGCAGTCCAGCATGGATTGAAGGTGGTGAAAGTACATAGGGTTCTTCGATTCGAGCAGAGTCCCTGGCTCAAACCTTATATTGAGCTGAACACCGCAAAGTGCCAAGCTGCCAAAAATGCATTCGAAAAGGATTTCTTCAAGCTTGCCAATAGCTTGGTCTTTGGTAAGTTGATGGAGAATAAGAGAAGAAGGCAGCGAATGGAACTTGTATGCCGAGACACATGTGTGAAGAAGCTCATCGCGAAACCATCATTCAAGGATAGAGTAATTTACTCCGAGCTCTTGTCCCTGGTAATGATGGAGAAAGAAGATATTCTGTTCGACAAGCCGATATATGCAGGTTTTGCAGTGTTGGACCTCTCCAAGACTTTAATGTATCGCTTCCATTACGATGTGATGAAGGTCCGTTATGGGGATAACATTGAGCTCTCATACATGAATACAGACTCTTTTGTGTATGCTATTAAAACTCGGGATTTTTATCATGACTTAACTGCAGACCCAAGCTTCATATCGGAATTCGACACTAGTTCATACCCTCCTAATCATCCCAGCTACTCAATCACCAACAAGAAAGTGTTGGGTAAGTTTAAAGACGAGTGTGGTGGGGGGATCATGTCCGAATTTGTGGGACTGAGAGCAAAACTCTACTGCTACAGGTGTGTTGACAAAGTAGTTAAGCGAGCCAAAGGGGTCCAGAAGTCTGCTTTGCAGAAGAAAATTTCTTTTGAAGACTACAAGACTGCGTTGTTCCAGCAGCAAGAAGCGAAGCGGGTCTATGTCAATGCCATCCGAACACATCAGCATAACGTGTTCTCTGAATGTACAAACAAGATTGCTTTAACATGGAGAGATGATAAGAAGATCATCTGTGATGATGGAGTTCATACTCTTCCTTACGGCTACATTGAGGTATAATTATTCACAATCTTCTGTATATAGTACTCTTGTAAATATGAAATCATGTATTTAGTTTTCATAGAATATTGCATTAGATTTTTTTTTGTGATGTATATAGTTTTCTTGGGTTGTGAGTTTCTGTGTTGACATTTTTTCACTTTGTTTGTGAGGTGTAAATAATGGTTTGTGAGTTTCAGCGTTGTAAACCTGCCTGCACTACTTTAGAACAGTAGTGTTGCCGGTCCCAAGCCCGGGTAAAAGGTGAGGGCAACAACAGGTACTGTATATAAGAGATGCCATGATTATTCCAGTGCAGAGGTTTCCCAGAATGATGGCATCAGCAGAAGAGCTGTGTAGACCTGAGAGCCGATATCCGGAGCCTTCGTGAAATATTATTATTTTACTGTATATTATAATTAATAAAAATATTTTTAAATCTTAAAATTGTGTGTGTTGAGAGACATTATTCACCTGTCATAACTTTTCTTAAAGAGCATCAGATGCAACAATCCTTGTACACTTAATCAGTGATTACATAGAACACAATTACATTACTATAAAAGGTTTTACAGAATGAAATTAATATGATTGATGGTGTTGATATATAATACATGTCAAGACTTGTGTATTTTGCCTGCTCTAGGTTAATATTTAAAAAAAATAATAATATTAATATTGATGCTTAGGGGTGAGAGTGCATATAATATAGCATACACTATTAGCCCTTAAACACATTGTGGAGTCGAATCAAGTGAGTAAATAGGAAATAAAAATGGCGGCTGAAGGTAGCGCCTCTGGTGGTCATTCCTAGAACTAAATATAATAATAGATTATTTTGGCGGGGGAATTTTAAACATTAAATATGGCGGCCTCCAGGACATGTAAACAAATGACTGTTGAAAATTGGCGGGAAAAGTATTCCAAGATGGTGGGGTATAAATTATTCCAAGATGGCGGATGGATATAAAATTATTTTTTAGATTTTTTTTAATTTTGGAAATTTTGGAAACTTTTGGAAAATTTTGAGAATGAGAGAGCAGGAAAAATTTCGAGTGGAATTAGAGAGCAGGAGAAAATGAAAATCCAATATGGCTGCTGGAAACAAGATGGCGGCGATGTAATCCAAGATGGCGGCGATGATGTAATCCAAGATGGCGGCGATGACGTAATCCAAGATGGCGTCCGCGGCAACGAGGCACCAAAGCCACCAGCCACTTGTGCTCGGACCGACATAACCTATCTACTGGTAGATATTTACTCCTTCGTACAAGTTCGGTGTGGCTATTCGGCTATCCTCGTGTAGTAAGCAAGTGACTCGGTTGCTTCCAGCCGAGGTCAGTAGAAGGAAGGTCGTCCCGAAACGCAAAATTGCTGTCATTGGACAGTAGCGCACGACGTAGCTCGGAGACCCAAACACGGCGGAATTTCAAACTATACGTGTTTTAAAATGCTGTGTTTCATAAAATATTTAATTGTGTTAGTCATTCTAACGATATATCTACATAGTGTGAGTGGTGAAGTATGCAGTATATATGTTTGTTTTACTCTTTTGTTTTGATATTTTGCATACAAAACGTTCGTTATTTAAATAAATCTTGGTAAACTGTAGGATATAATAGGTTAGGGGACGTGCCTCGAACCATACAAATGGTGAGTTTTAAAGCCGTTTTATACTTAATGCGCCTACACGGAGTTATGTTGTGTTAGGCTATGATTTTATACTTCATGCGCCTACACAGAGTTATCTTGTGTTAGGCTATGGTTTTCGTTTTTAAAATAAAAACTGATATGACAGTGTCAACACGAAGTTAACGCTGATTTTGCTGATAAACACAATTGGCTGTAGGACATTCCACATTCGGTAGGTTACAAGTATTTTACTCCTTTGAACTTCCAGGTGATTGTCAACATTGGATTAAGTAATACAAGGGTGTATTTTTCAACAGTTTTTTATTTTTAAATATTTCGTCTTGTGTTTCCCCGAGTCCCGACTCAAAGCAGTATCATGCAAAGATATTTAAAAATTCGTTTGGTTGCTTTGTGTTCCAAACAATGAAAATTGCCTGGGCATTGGTTTTCTAGATGCTTTAATTTATTCTTTGTTTTTCAATGTTCAGAGGAAATAAAAAAACCAGTGAAGGGGAAGGAGGTTAAAGAGTGTAATGTAAACACATCTCTCCGGACTATTTTTTTTTGTTGTAAATTTTCTAAAACCACATGCTAAAATATCTATCTTAATTATAGGCCTACTGACAGTTCATCGTCAGCATTTCAAAATTTCAAGATATTTGTAATCTGCCTAATAAGTTGAGTATTTCCACTATCACAGTCCAACACGCTGAAATTGTTATTACTGAGATTTAAAAAAAATATATATGTATATAATTTTAAATATAGACACACAGTAGGCCTACCTTTTTAACAAATTCCTAAACCCTCCAGAATTCTTCTCTGTCATCATATTATTCTACACTGTGACTTACTTCTCCATCCTAGTCCACACATTTTGGACCATCACACTGTTCTCCCTTCTATACAGTCAGTCAACCGTACCTTCAATTTACCCCACCCTCCTCCATCCTCATTTAATAGTCTCAACAATCTCAGTGGTCTCTCAACCCTGTTCTTGTCCTTTATAAAGGGCCACCTCATTTCCTTCAGCATCAGAGATAGCCTGAATTAAGCTTCTCCTCTTTGACTTGCCACTGTTTTCTCAACCTAACCTTTACCCATTTGGCTGCCCTTCTCTGCACCCTCACAACAACTTCCATGTGTGGGTCCCATACTGCAGTAGCATATTCCATCATTGACCTAACCATAGTGCCATATACCTTCTCCTTCACCTCAGGGCTGACTCCCTTTAGATTCCTTCCTGGAACACCCAGGGCCTATTTCCCCTTAGAAGCTACTCTTTGCACTTATTGTATCTACCAAAGATGTTTTGCAACACCATCGTAAGGTATTTGTTCTCTGAGGCAACCCTGCATCCTGTTCTTCCCATTTAAAACCTTCCTCACTCTTTTCTTTATCTTCGTAAATCGTACTGCTTTGTCTTTTCCACATTAACCATCATTTTACTTCTGACAGGCTATTTCCTTACCTGCTCATTACTCTCCTGCAACTTTTCTGTCCTACCGGCCTTTTCATGTAAGACACAATCATCTGGAAACAGCATTAATTTGCTACCCACAACCACCTCCGTTGTTTACCGTAACTGAAAAAACAGCAGGGGACATTACACTTTCCTGTGGAAGCCCAGATGTTACCCTTCCTTCATGTGAAAAAACATCCTCTACTTTCACCCTCTTTCTCCATTCTCACAATAAATCACTGATTACACCTCACCACCTTCATGTTCTCAAGGACAAGAAGTACTGAGAGTATTGCACACCTTTGCTAAACAATAATGAAATAATAGCAAAAAATAATTACGTATCCACAAAAACCTGGATAGATTTGCATAACATGTTAATGTATGAAAAGTGCAAGCTTTTGAAAAGAGATAACGTTAAAGAAATGCATCATTTTGCAAACAGTCAATTCACAAAGATTGAAAAAATATTCTTCTGTACATTTGTAACAACTTCAATATACTCTGCGTGCGCGTGAGAATGTGAGTGCATCTAGCATTTTTCAGGAAACTAATTTGCTAGGTTTGACTCAACAACTGCCTTTCTTTAAACCTGCAAACTCCTACAAGTCTTTTAATAAGCTAGCTTAAACACAAATTTTCAGCATGCAAACTAGAAAAAGGTACTTAAAATTACAGCTGTTGGAGAGGAGCTTGGTGTTGTATTCATATGAAACATTTGATAGACAATTCTGTTTGATTGAGAGGAGTCGCTAATAAGATTTTGTCTGCAAGTCCAGAGTTTGTGCATTTATAGTGAAACCTCGTTATAAAGAGTATAGCTACATACCACCACCTTCACTCTAACAATAACAAGTATGTGCGATATATCTCTTCAATACAAGTAAATTGTCTGAACACAACACAAATATTCCATAAAAAGTTTTTGCGGCAATTCACGGCAAGTTGTTATAAAGAGATTCGAACGTACCTGTACCTTCGTAAATAATTGTTCTGGAAATATAGCATAGTTTGTAATACACATCCTAACATCTGCTATGGAATGCAATAGTATTGTACTGTTGTAAATATAATTTGTGAGCTATTGGACTACAACAACCACAATCACAACCTATAAGAGGGCAAGCTCTGGAAACAACTGTTTCTCACTCACCACTTACCTCATGGCATTAAGTTCAGGGCTCTCTACTCTCAACTAGCATATATCTTCCCCTTGAGAACTTCTTTTTAACTAAACTACATTTTCTGCTCAAATTATAACAATTATAATCCCTGAATTTTACTGATATATAACTTATATTTGAACTGTAATTTGTTGACTTCTGTAGGCAATTAAGATTGTGGATTTTATTGTGCTTTACATTGGTGTTTATCAGCTTAGCAGAAACAAAATTGCTGACTTTAAATATGTGAGAAACTCTTACAATGTTTTTAAAAAAATTGGTCTCCTGAAAAAATATCTAAAATAAAAATGTTTGAAAATTCAGTAGAACTTGTAATAATTTGCAGGAACAGTGTGTTCTTGTCACCAAATATTTTGACACAGCAAGCCTCTTCACTCAGCTGTGAACATCAATCATGACTACAACAGGGACAGAATGCAAACCCCGTAGCCCAAAAACATGCAAGACCTTGAAATGAAATTTGCAACAGACTCATTTTTTTCATTCAACAAAGAAAATAATGTGGGTAATGTTTCAACAGATAGGGTCTAAAGTAGGGACATCATTTGATTACACAAAGATGTGAATATTTTTCACACAACTGTCTGTACTACTAGAGTACATACTTATAACATAAACAGGGAAATAACTGCATCAGACAATCTTACGTTCTGTTGTCACACTTTGCATTGAATTCATTAAACCAGTAAAACTAATTGGAAAAAATTAACCAAATTTACACAATCAATTTAATGACGTGAAACAATACCATGCAGGATATCTACGATTCATAACAGCCTTTAAAAAGAATCTTGGTAATAACCGAAATATTGTTTTACGAGCAGTTATGAAATTTGATAAGACAGTTAAAAAAAAAATCTTGTTGAAGGGTGAACCTACATTTTAAGTTGTAATTATGAGAAGTACACTATCAGTTTAATGCCCAAAAAAAAATTAAAGTAAATTATTAAAAAATAAGTAACACAAAAAACAAATACACTTGTTCCAGTACTTTATTTTTATTTAGTTATAAGTTATGTACAATAATTAAGTTAAGAAAAAATATCCATGAGTTCATTGTACATGTCTCTCATTATGGTTACCATACACCGTCATGTAACACTATTCATTAATGTTAGACCATTTAATGGAGCTGCATTTGACTGATATTGCTTGCGACTAAAGTAGTTTAGTACACACAGACACATCACACAAGCAGCAAGTCACATCAACAGCAAATGTAACCCTGACAAAAACTATACAACAATGTGCAATCCTAAAAACACATTAACAGTCATTACAGTAGGTTTACTAGCATGGAGGCTCCAATTTTTTTGAACACAAAACTATTTTTTAGAAAAACAAAAAAAAAATCCCATTGTTTGATTTTATGCAAAGAAAATTAATGAATTAAGGTGAATTGCACAAAAAAGTTTTAAGGTCTAACAATTCCCGTAACATATTTTTCAATAAACCATACCAAGTAGACCTAGAGTGTAAATCTGACAAAAAATCCAGTATGCTATATTCACACATGACTGTAACCTGATTATGTATTTGAAGTACGATTCGTTTATTGAATATGACAACAAAAGTATATTCTCATCCCTGCAAACCCATAAATGAGCATGAAAATGACAACTGGATCAACAATATGCATTCTTTCAAAAATAAAATTGTGATGGTAAAAATTTCTGTCATTTATTGCTCCCACATGTTATGACACAAAACACTAGGGCCTATACAGGAAAAAAAACTGCAGCACCACATTTAACAGATAATTTTCAAATTTTTAATATCTGTGTACAATTATCACTATAAGAATTTTTAACATAAATGCAGCTAAACTATCAGCATTTTAGATGCTGTTAAACATGGCCTAATATTAAATTTGCACACCCTTCATTGCAATGTGTTGGTGTCCCAGGTTAAAAACTTGACACTTTCTCTGAGCTGGTGTAATTATTGTCATTTAATTCATTGTCCAACAATTACTTCATCACATTTCTGGACAACTGAAGTTTTTCCTACCAGGTTATGATTTGCTGTTATTTTATTTATTTAGCTTATAGCACATAACTGACACAACAATTGGTTCATCTGATAAGAGGGGGGGGGGGAAGAAAGTAATAGCTCTGAATCAAGTTGATTCAGCACTTGGATTGCATCTTGCGTAATTACATTATACTGAAGAATTGTCTATGTTGGCACTCTTGTAAGTGATGTGATGCGTGGTCTGGAAGGCTCATATTGCATCCCTCACTTGTGTTAACGTAACACTATGTCTTCTGTTGCCAGTACAGATCCAGGTTCTGTGTGGAGTGTTGAATCCATGAGGCAGAATGTTAGATTCAATCAATAAATACCATGTTGGATTTACTGTGTTATGTAGTGAGGAAATTGCATTTTTCTCAAGTACCTGAAACAATACCCAAAATAATAAATCACAGGAAAGCAAAAATAAGTTGTGTAACTTATGCCTACAAATATTTAGTCAGTCTCATATAACATTTTCCGTATTTTGACAGTTCACTTCAGAGAAGTGTGTCTGTAAATAGACTTGCAGAGACATTGCTTTTCCAGGTAGCCAGGTAGGTTTAAAGCTCCAAACGATGGAACTGCCAGGCAAACTTCTCTAAACAGAAATGTCAAAATGTGGGAAAGTTACACGAGAGATACTAAAAAAACATTTAAAGGCAGATTCACAAACACCATTTAAGTAAGTTGCCACGTCCTGTTGATGGATGTCGTGACCCGCGTTTGGTTATAATGAGAGGTGTCGATGCTCTGTCTCTTACGTGATTAATGTTGGATGATTGGGTTCGTATTAAGTAATGTTGTAGTATGCCCAGCTAGCTCTAATTGAAATAAAAAAACAGAGGAGTTTCTTTTTAAATCGGCCTATGGGACTCACGCACTGCGGGTTGCGTCACGAGAGGTAAATACATATAGTTTATTTCGACGAAAAGAATAGGCGCTTCCTCCGGCGGCTTTTTTTTGATCGGTCACGACGTTAATTATGTTGCACGTACCGGCCGCGATCACCCGAAAAGTCCACACTCCGGTGACCCCCGAGCTCGCTGTCCACCGCCCTTACAAACCCGACGACGAAGATCCCGACGCCTGTCCTCCAGAGCTCACACACACCCGGCTCGTCTTAAAACTTCATGTCTCTCTCGCGACTTTTCTCTTAGTGCCGCGCGTCTCGCATCTTTTCTCTCCTGGGCGGCGTCCCCTTCCCGCTCCACCGGACTCATGGGGGCGGGTAGGTTCCCCCGACCAATCAGAGTGAGCCCTGGCCCGAACATTGCGTGCGTCCCTTGTGGAAGCCTCCGTATTTATTTAAAATCAAATTAAATATGGGCACATTCTCACAGCAATTACAAATAAAACACTTAGTCTAATTACTACTTGCTATTTTCAATTAATATAATCCTAGTTCAAATTACGTACGTTACACGGGGTCTATTGGGGGAGGGAAAAAGGAGAATAAATGTGTAGGCGAGAGAGAAAGAGAGGGGATTGTATGGCAAAGAGACAGGGGGAGGTCGGGCGCCCCCCTTCTAGGCCAGCATGTGGTACGGCCCACGCATCAATTGCTCTATTGTCGCCAGACCGGCGGGCAATTATCACTCCTAAAAACTATAT
>PNEQ01050418.1:13650-24224 GCA_003012365.1 Medauroidea extradentata
GAGTCTGTGACATTCCACAGGTTAAAACGATACCAGACACGATACCTCTGTGATAATATTAGTTATAGTCATATTTTCTACTGTGTTTATACTGGCCTATCATAGGATCCCACAGACCCCTCACAATCAATACTGAAGTTAAAATGGATGGCAATATGTTACATATGACAATAAAGGCCCCTTCATTACAATCAATCATTATAATTAACCTAAACTACATTAATTTATATATATAAAAGTATCAATAAAATAGGGCCGTCACAAAGTCTATGTACGAAACTTAAGGGCGCGGCTACCACATTTTTCATCACCATTTTTTATATTTTTTATTTATACAAGATAATTTTTTCTTATTTTAGACACAAAATGTAACTAAATTTGGCCCTTATGAAATTTCTTTATCTCTCATAGTTTTCGCGTAATGGCTTGTTAAAGTCATATTTTGCATGTTTCAGTTTTAATGACTACACTAAAACCAACTGCTATACCAAACTCAAAAAAATCACAGTGGATAAAGACATTGCAGGCTACAATGTCATGCTCATAAAAACAAAGAATAAAAATTATTTGTATTTAAAAAAAATGCTGAAACTGAAAATAAAAATTTTAAAAACACAATAATTTTTATTATTTATTTTTATGAGCATGACATTGTAGCCTGCAATGTTTTTATCCACTGTGATATATTTCTTTTTTAGTTTGGTATATTAGTTGGTTTAAGTGTAGTCCTTAAAATGGAAACATACAAAATATGACTTTAACAAGTCATTACGCGAAAACTATGAGATAAAAAAGTTTCATAAGAGCTAAATTTGGTCACATTTTGTATCTAAAAAAGGAAAAAATATCTGGTACAAATAAAAATTTAAAAATGGTGACGACAATTGCGGTAGACTGCATTAAGAGAGGTGCTTGACTGGCACGTAGATGGCGTTGCAGCATGCCACGCGTATTCTTTTTTACGCAAAGCTATTGAACTTATTCATATTATGTTCAACTATGGAAAGAACACACAGAAACCATTCTTCTATGTTTTCAAATATTTAGTACTGTACACTTGTTAGAAACGTGATTTTTGGGCCTCTCAAAATGGAAAAAGCAGGTGTTTTAGACTGCTGCAACTCCGGAAATATTATCTGAATTCGTGAAGTGCAAATCAAGTGGCATACATTGGTTTTTACTTCATACTATTAAAAAATAAAATGTTGTGGTCACCGCTTACAGTCCTGTAAGAAAGACTACAACAAAAACCTTGCGCACCAATTTGGCGTGCTGCAATTAGAGACTACGTCCTTCTCGTCAAGCGTTGGACACTAGCCCTATCGCTATGCTGTTCCCACGTGTCAAAGGTGGAAATTAGACACAGGCGAAGACTCCTCTTAAGAGTAAAAACACTGACTGTGTATTCAGGTATTCACATCCCCATGTAATGTAGCGTGTGTGTGTACATAGAACAACTTCTGCAACATATTTTGTGTTAAGCTGTGAATCCAATTTTAATTGGTTTTAAGATCCCAATACTCAATGAAATTTTAAGTGTTTATTAAATCTCTTCTAGTTTTGTCATAAATTGCACTATTTGTTTCGACACGAGCTATTATTAATGTGCCATTATTTAGTGCCAAAATGTTTCTATAGCACAAACATATTTTGTGCACATCCCTAGATTATATGTCACGAATACAAATATGTGAACATCACACACACTCAGAATTAAGTTAAGAGTGATTGGGAATCTGCCTTAATATTTGAAAGTACAGTGCCATACCTAATATTATTTTTCAATTTCTATAGTAATGAATTCACTTAGTGAGATTCAATGTGTACTCTCTATTACTGCCTTTACAGTAAAATATTGGGCAGGATAAACTACAACATAAGACATCATGGTAAGGAACCGGAGTGAAACTCACTGAAGGAAAAGAGAAGATTGGGAAGGCCGGCCAGGATGTACAAGATGGTGAGTGGATGGGAGGATGAGGTGCAAGGTAAGTTAGGCCACCTATTAACTATGGCAGAGTAGCCTATGGAAGAAGAAGGAATAATAGTGAGAATATTCATACCTTGAGGAACAAAACAGTGGTGACAGTCTGTGCTTAGGAGTTTGGTAAATGGGTTAAATTTACTTCTGGCTGGAAGAGTTGGTGAAGGCAAAGAATGTGTGAATGTTTAGAAGGGGTTTGGTAAGTGTTTGAGGAAGCAGTTACAGCTTGCTATCCGGAGGGTGCTCAACTGCAAGTGAAATACTATAATTAGGCTAATATTACTAAAAGCTAAATAAAAACTGCCTACACATTTACTACTATGAGTTATTAGACAAGCAACTGTAAAGGCCATTCATTGAAGGGAAGGGGGAAATGAGCAATTATATTTAAATAAAGTAGGTAATAATCTTATAGGCTCACTGAATAATAGGCAATATTTATAATTCAGGTTTGGTAAATAATGTTTCATAACGCATGTATTCTAGAATGACAATGCCCTAATCTGTGTTTTGATTTATTTAACTTATGTGTGTAAAAATATTCTGTTTGTAATCAGATAAGTTTACACTTAATGTTTCAGAGATCAACATTTACATGATCTTTGAAAGAACTGTGCAATGGGAGTGCATGACTGTATTTATTTGCTTGGACATACTCCATTGCTAAACAAATGACTGCCAAAAGAAAACTAAATATAAAAATAAGACAAGAAAACAAAAATAAGCAGAGTATGCTTTAGTCATCAGGATAGGCCTACATACACAACATGAAATTCCAAAACTGGAATCTGGTCAGATAAAACAAGGAACAAACAGAAAATAAAAGAAATAGTAAAATATAAAAAGTTGACATGCGACACAACGATCAGACGAAACAAAAACACAAACAGAAATACAGCAAACGACACAACAATGAGACGAAATAAAACACAGTAGTTTTCTGACAGTTTGGAAAACTACTGTGTTTTATTTCGTCTCATCGTTTGTGTTTCTGTTTGTGTCCGACATCTTTGAGTTTTGTTTAGTCTCATCGTTGTATCGTTTGCTGTATTTCTGTTTGTGTTTTTGTTTCGTCTCATCGTTGTGTCGCATGTCAACTTTTTATATTTTATTATTTCTGTTATTTTATGTTTGTTCCTTGTTTTATCTGACCAGATTTCAGTTTTGGAATTTCATGTTGTGTATGTATCCTGATGACTAAAGTATACTCTGCTTATTTATGTTTTCTTGTCTTATTTTTATATTTAGTTTTCTTTTGGCTGTCATTTGTTTCGTAATGTAGTATGTCCAAGCAAATAAATCCAGTCATCAACATTTACACAGTCACATGACATGTTGATTATACCCATTTCATTCATCATCACTGATGGCCTGTAGTTTCCCTCATCCTCATATTCTCATCCTTGCCATATCCACCTACCCTAGCCACCCTCCGCTGAACCCTCTCCAGCTCCTGTACCTAGCCTTCCTTGTAAGAATCCGCTCTGCAACTGTGTAGTCCAGCACTGGACGCACCATTGAGGTGTATGTATGCTTTCTCCTTTAGCCCACCACTGATTCTATTCAGGACACTTCCTAGCATTCCCAGGGCCCTTCTTCCTTAAGAAACCATTATTTATACCTGTACTTTCCACACTCTGTCTTCCTGTAACACTACTCCATTATGGAAAAAGCTTATATCTGAATTTGGCCAGATCTGAGACTGATCTGTACCAGATATGAATTAGTGTACATTTGCCTATCCCTGATGCCAGATCTGGCCCAGATACACTTTTTTCATATGGACTTGTACTGTCACCTCCCATACCTACCTCGTCATACTCACTCCATTTGTACACGAGCCTGCTCTTTATACTCCAGTGAATCTCACAGCCTTTGTCATCTTGACATTATGCCTAATTTTATTATTTTCTGTTAATTCGAGTACTCAGTCAATGTCTGTATGCAAACTGATTCCCTCATCTATCTCCGAATACACACAATCATCATCCATATACAACCTTACTACCTTACAACTCGCTTCCTATCCCATGCAATTTTAGTAAGACATGTGACTGTTATAAATGTTACAGTATAAACAAAACCCATCACTGCATATTTATCAAATCGGAATTAAAATTTAATGTGTACTGATGACATCTAGCAGAACCAAAGCAAAGTCGTTTTATACCTACAAGACAACTACTTCGCTCTCATAAGCTGGCTTGGACAGTTACTTAGATACGTTTACATCGTACAACAAAATGAACCTACCGTTTTCGTTTGTATTCTTGACAGTACGTTTACGAGGTCGTTTCATAGTCGTTCTCTGCAACAAAAGAACCAGCACGTTGATACTTTTTGTCCTGCCACAACGATGTACCCTATTTTCATCCTCTTGTAAATTGTAATACTGAATGTGTGGAATGTCCGAATTTACTTCAATCTTCTGTAAATATTTTAAACACTCATAAATATTACCTACAAACAGGTGAAAGCAATTTACTTCAAATAAAATAAAAACTTTCAACACAGCTACGTTCGAAACCAATACATTTGATACAGTTGTTTACAATTCACGGTCTCCAGCCTACGTCATTTTCCGAAGATACCCGGACGACCCGAACGCGTTTTTGCCGTTTTGAGACGACCTCTCCTTTATAGACCTTGGCTTCCAGCCCTCCCTACAACGTGGGTCGACTACAGACCCTCGCACCCCTGCTGAGCCATTCATCGGCATCTATAGCCCTAAGGGCCTGGAAGCAGAAAGCACGACTGCTTCCATGGACAAGTACTTTCACGAGACAAGAGACACCACTATCCCCGTAGCCAAATAAACCAAGCACTGCAACGTAAATAAATGATGTTCCACTATCAAATTTTATATTATTTTGTAAGTGATGAAAAATATTAGGGAAGCAATGCTTCTATTGCTTCCAAGGACGCTTCGCCCCTGAA
The DNA here is from genome assembly GCA_003012365.1 of Medauroidea extradentata. Taxonomy (NCBI): domain Eukaryota; kingdom Metazoa; phylum Arthropoda; class Insecta; order Phasmatodea; family Phasmatidae; genus Medauroidea; species Medauroidea extradentata. The sequence goes on from PNEQ01050418.1 coordinate 18,572, forward strand.
GAGGGAGGACGTGTCACACGTCGAGTTTTGACTGGCGCGTGCATATAAAGAAAATTAATAAGAGTTTCACTGAAATATTTAACCATATCATCAACTGAGCGCATCTTATTGATTTCATTCCATGGTAACGCGGCAGCTTCGTTCAACGTATCCGGCATGCTAAGACTTTTAATATCTCTGTATGTTACAAATTTAGCTGGAAGTTTAGGAGTACGGACAGAGTACGAAAGGTAAACGAGATCGTGACGAGATAGGCCAGGAACAGGTAGCTGTCCATGGTTCAGTACTCGGTTTGAACTAGACGTAATAATTAGATCGAGACAGGTGTGAGAGGTGGCAGTGTGGTGGGTAGCATCAAGTGTACAGAGTGATAGATTACAAGAAGAAATAATATCGAGGAGATTAGAGGTGGAGTTATTGTTTGCGCTAATATCAGTGTTAAAATCGCCCATAATAATTGTATGATCATAATTGCTTGAATACATAATTAATTCCGTTTCAAGTTCGCAAAAATTACCAACCTTGGGTGGCTTATAAACTACCATTAGCAGTACTTTTTGAGCGGGAACAGCATGTTCTAACATTAACTATTCCGCCTGGCCAGAGTATACACTTGCGGACGAGGACAGAATTTTTGCCTTCAAATCTTCGCGAACGTATATTGCTACACAGCACAATCGTGCAGCGCGGGAACTTGCCAGTATATTGGATTCGTGTAGTAAAACGAACTGCCGGTGACCAGTGTTGCCAACTGAAGTTTAGAGAAAACCACTAATTGCACTTAGTAGAGCAGCATTGCGAAATAAAACGGCGTTTAATGATAGAAGTGCGATACTTGGTACACTGAAAGTAAGTTAGTAAGGTGGAATTTAAAGATGTGGAGCCACTTAGAATTCATCCCTGATAAGCAGCTATGACGTCATCAAAATGGCCGACTCACAAAATTGTTAAATAGCTATATCTCAGGAACTATTCAATGGATTTAATTTTTCTTTGCGGCAAGTTAATGCTATTTTATTTAGGAATAAATGTCTGTGAGAGAGTTTTTTAAATAAAAATGTGAATTTAAAAAGTTATTTTATTATTTATAATTTTTTGGTATTTTTAATTGCGAAATTGTTTTTACATTTAGAATATTACTTAAAAAAGTAAAGACCATGCAAATTATATAAATATATATGTACATATTGGTTTGCTCATAAGCTTTCAAATACACATTTAATAAATACAACACATTAAATAAAATACATCTCATCAATATACCTGCTTCCCATGTGTAACGAGCTTTTTAGTTTTGAAAACCATAGTAAAATTTTATATTCCTGTTGCTACATGTAAATTACATTAAGTTTTTTATGAAACCATAATTTAAAAAAATAACATCTGTATGAATTTTGAATATCGCAGTAAATATGAACCACAGAGACAAATATTAATATTTTGTAAATGTATTAATAAAATGATAAAATATAAAAATGATACATTACAGCAATATAAAATATAGCTATATTCTGGAGCAATATACTATCTTTGTTTCAGGTAGTGTGGCAACTTTTGATGCGATAGCTACAAAGACAAAAAGGTTCAGGTTTGCTGATGAAGTAGATGAGGATAAGTCCCCAAGTAAGCCATTGGACTGGAACATTTGCGTGATATGCCAAAAAAGAACAAAAGAAGGACTAATATGTCCAGCATTGAATACGAAAACACACGATAAAAATGCTGGCTACTAAACTCTGGCTGCAAACTTAGAAAAATGGGAAAATATGAAGTTGCTGCCAGCAGAAATAAAAATAGACAGCTTGAGAACAGGGGAAAGCACTGAAGAAACTTTTATTAAAAACCAAGCAAAATGGCACAAAACTTGTAGGCTTAAATACATTGACACAAAAGTAAAAAGAATTGAAAGTAAAAAGGCTAAAGAAGAAACCAGGCACAGCGGTGAAGAAGAATCTTCAATAGATGACTCGGCTTCAGTGAGACCAAAGAGGATAATACAAGAAGAGAAATTCCCAGATGTTTTTTTTTGTAGTGTGGGGCCTAATGACCGGAAAGTATTACATCGTGTAAGTTCAACACTAATCAGAATACATAGTTCGTTGAAAAAAGAATACACACTCTGGCAAAACCATTGTACGAGCCCATGAAAAAAAAACTAATTTAATTTTCTTGCTAAAATGAAAAATATTAACAAATCATCTGCTTTAGTGAAGTCTCTAAAGGAAGACGTAGACTTGTTTTCAAAGTTATTTGTAATAAGCAGTACGAGAAAAATGCCAATGAAGGTATTTTTCAGCTACGAAAACCATTCATTTCCGCCTTCACTGTCAGCGCAGGGCAATCTTCGAAAAGGAAACAAATATGCCTCAGTAAGATGTTTCGAAAATACAGCAGAAACTGATTATGCTATTGATAATGACTTTCACTGGGGCGATTCGTGTGAAGAAAAACCAGGAAGAAATGACAAGATTTCTTCAAAAACCTTGCATGAATTCTAATGATAAGAGCTCATATATTTCAGTACAAGCCATCATTTACGATGGACCAGCTCTAGTGCACATTCTGCAGCAAGAGCTGAGAAGACATCTGGAGAATATGGAGATCTCTTTATGAATCATATACTGGATGAAGCCAATTAGTTAAATGCAACCAGAATTGATATTGTATAGGATGTCTACAGCGAAAAAAGTATTAAATCCTTTGCCAGAGAATGTCTAGGTTCAGGAGGACGGCGACAAGTTACAGCCAGTAACACCTTGCCAAAGAACTGGCACCAGTTTCTGAAAAATTCTGAAAACAAAACTGATCTGTCTTCTAGCACATGAATTTATAGCTAGTCCACACTATCGGAATTTTCAAGTATTTTCAACTGTTGGTGAAAACGTAATAACAAATGGAGTTCTCCCGCCGGAGCTAACACTGTGCAATCATGAAGTGGCTGATTCTAGAATTTTCGTTCGTGCTTTAAATGCTGTAAAAAATGGGTTGACCCAAATTAGCATTCGGACAGTTGACACCAACGTTGTAGTCCTCTCCATGTCATTCTTTCATGAAATGCAAAAAAGAAGGCCTTAAAACGATGTGGATTAGATTTGGATCTGGGAAAGATTTTCTCATCATTTCTGTGCATGAAACAGCGGGGATCCTAGGTGAGCAGAAGTCTGTGGCTTTACGTTGTTTTCATACTTTCTCGGGTTGCGACACCGCCTCTTTCTTTGCACGCCGCGGGAAGATAACAATGTGGAAAACATGGAGCGCATTTTCAGTTGTAACTGAGGCTTTTGAATTCTTGTCTCATCCCCAAGAAGAGATACCGGAAGAAATATTTCGCAAACTGCAACGATATGTTTTGTATTATTGTTTGACAAGCGAGTGTGAAACTGTTAATGAAGCTCAAGAAATTATTTTCACTAACCATTAAGAACAATGGAAAACATTCCCCCGACAGTTGATGCTCTAAATCTTCATGTTCTACGAAGTTGTAATCAAAGTGGGCACAAGTGGGGGCAGCTTAAAGTGGGAATTGCATTACCTGACATTGAAAAGTGGGGCTGACTTGCATGCAGAATAATTACTACCCTAAGTGGACAACTCAACTAGAAGTTTCACAAGCACTGCGAGAATTTGTCAGCTGTCAGTGTACAAAAGTATGCAAATAAAATGTGTGTGGTTGCAAGAAATATGGTTTAGTGTGCACATTAAAATGCAAACACTGCAAAGGAAGATGTCAATATTTTTTTTTTTTTTTAATTTTAGCAATATACATATAAATTAATATATTTATATGTTTATTTAAATGTGCTTATCAATGCTTAAATTTTAATCTTAATTGAAATTGGTGACAGAAACTTTACGTCCGAAGTAAACTGGACTTGGTTGCAGCAAGATAAATCAGTCGCAGCAGTGTTCGACGAAGAATGAAATCTGAAACTTGCCCATTTTTACATTGTCCAGATAGTGACACATTGGATCAGTACGTTTCATTAGACGGGAAATCATTTTTATAGATTGAAAATAAATGAGAATAATTATTATTCGCTGTCCAGTCCATAATTTTGCAATGAATAATATTAAATCATTCATGTGGTGCGAACAATTATATATATATATATATATATATATATATATATATATATATACGCTTTTGATTCACTTTTCTATTCAACATAGGTTAAGTCCGTCCATTAGAGAAGAATAATGCTCATTCTAAATATAAAAACAATTTCGCCATTAAAATTACCAAAAAAAATATAAATAATAAAATAACTTTTTAAATTCACCTTTTATGAAAACACTCTCTCATAGACATTATTTCCTAAATAAATAAGCTTTAATTTGCCGCAAAGAAAAATTAAATCCATTGGATGGTTCCCGAGATATAGTTATTTAACAATTTTGTGAGTCGTCCATTTTGTTGACGTCATAGCTGCTTATCAGGGACGAATTCTAAGTGGCTCCACATCTTAAAATGACACCTTAAGGCGCGGTCTACCGCAATTTTCATCACCATTTTTTTTTTATTTTTTATGTGTACCAGATATTTTTTTTTCTTATTTAAGACACAAAATGTTACTAAATATGGCTCTTGTGAAATTTTTTTATCTCTCATAATTTTCGCGTAATGGCTTGTTAAAGTCATATTTTGCATGTTTCCATTTTAACGACTACACTAAAACCAACTGATATACCATACTCAAAAAAATCACAGCAGATAAAGACATTGCAGGCTACAATGACATACTCATAAAATTAAAGAATAAGAATTATTTGAATATTAAAAAATTGCTGAAACTGAAAATAAAAATTTTAAAAGTTCAATAATTTTTTTAATACAAATAAAGTTTATTCTTTAATTTTATGAGTATGTCATTGTAGCCTGCAATGTCTTTATTCACTGTGATTTTTTCGAGTTTGGTATATCAGTTGGTTTTAGTGTAGTCGCTAAAATGGAAACATGCTAAATAGGACTTTAACAAGCCATTACGCGAAAACTGTTAGAGATAAAAAAAATTCATAAGAGCCAAATTTAGTCACATTTTGTGTCTAAAACAAGAAAAAAAATATGTGGTACAAATACAAAATAAAATAATGATGATGAAAATTGCGGTAGACCGCGCCTTAAGGCCTTGTTCTTCCATTTAACATTGCCTCGGGATTTTTTTTTTCTGAATAAACGCGACATTTTAGAGAAAATCTGTTCTCAGCATTTTGTAGATAAACAACAGTTCTTTCATTTTATGGTAACTTAATATTATTTTTCTACCAATAATGCATGGTTTTTTATATATTTTTTAAGTTTATAAAACTATTTTTTTAGTATTTATATTGTATTTACGTAATTTATAATTTGTATGAAAATTGAGCCTACTATTTGTGACAAAATGCTGAGAAGCGATTTTTAATGTACCAAAAGGATGCTTTATTAATAATGTTGTTTTGTTTGAAGCGGGAGTTCTTAAGCCGCTCGCCTGCTTGAAGCCTGACGGCCCACGAGCGTGTAAAAGTTGCTGTTTTTCCACCAAGCGTGGTGGCAGGTTTGAGAAACATTCCACTTCCCCTCCTTTTCCTGCTCTCAGTTGACGCGGAGTGGGGATGACCCATAACGACCCTCTTCTATTTCCTCTGCTCTCTCCACACTCCTCTTCTGTCGAAA
>PNEQ01050427.1:0-31222 GCA_003012365.1 Medauroidea extradentata
TCAAGTCGCGAATATTTTTTAGATCACCTCAAACACCCGAACAAATGGAGCTAGCCATCACCGAAGCCTTTGCGGAATTCACGCCTGAGATGTTGTCCAACGCACGCAAGAACTTCATGCGACGAGTAGCCCTCTGCTTGGAAGAGGATGGACGCCACTTCGAACATCTTTTGTAAATGTTCATTGTAAATGTCCATTGCAAACGTCTGTGATGAATTTATGTTTCTAGTCGCATCGCTGTATAGTAATATACTATGTCGTAAATAAACGTTTATTGATAGAAATATTTCGTAAAAAATATTAACAGAAGCGTAAAATAACGATATCTGAAGCAGAAATCGTTGAAACATATTCCAAAGTCTGTGTAAATATATGTTGAAAGAGTTAAACCGTTTAGAATGCTGCGTAAGAAGGCGGCAACCAGTGAAATCGAACGTAGCTCCGTCGCTAGCGCGCCGCGAGCAGAGTTCAAGCCGGTTGCGGGTGGGTAGGCAGCCCACTTGCCAGTTCTGTGTTGAATCGAAACACACTGTACTTCAGTTCGAATTTCCTCAAAGGCTCCTAAAATTTAATGTTTGTTTCTAAACGTCGTAAACGGAAAGTAAACTTTTTTTAGACACTCCTACATTTGTTAAAAGTATATGTAACTTCTTTTCGTGAATAATAGAATACATGACCGTTTAATTGTTAAATGAGTAAATCTTTCTTCCATCAGTGAAACACAATACATTATTTTCATAACTTTCATGCTTACAGAATTTCTAGTTAGTGTTGCCTCTTTGTATTACATAGTTAAAACGCTAATTTTAACAGTTTAAATAATATGGAATATTAAAATGTTTGCATTCTAACTCTATGCTATTACTTACATATTTATGGAAACATTAGGAAAATATGTATGAAGGGGACTATTGTGGAACTACTCTATAAACATGCAGTGGACTTTGCTTTAAACTTTTCACCAATAAATGACAGAGTCACCAATGAAAGTGTCAATCAGACTAGTGATCTGCGATATCACTACATGCTGTTTCAGTGTCATGCGCTAGGGGCGATACCGCACCAGACGAGCCGATCAACGTCGCCCTTGGCGCCGTGAGGCACTAATACTAACAAACTGACAGTAGGCGCGCGTCTAACGAGTAATTGCAAAATCCAACATGGCGACGGACGTGCCACCTTAAGAATGTTGAAATGCTATAAATATTTATTTGATATTTTATTAAATAGTGTTAGTTTGGTAAACGGTATTTATGAGTACATTTCCTCCTGCAAAACAATTTTAGCTCTCATTTTTCTCTTAAGGGTGCATCGAGGTCAAAATTTGCTTGTTACGTTGTCATGCAAATGATGAACACCAAGTGACCTACTTAAATTTTTTTTTTTGCTGTGAACTTATATCCCATGAGCTATGCAATAAAATATTTAATAATCCACAACGAAATTTTTTAGAATTTTTTAAAAAATCGCAAAATTACACAAAAAAATGGTTGCAAATAAAGCATTTTTAAATACAAAAAAAATAATGCCGATATAAATTAAATGTCTTATTACGTAGACCACGGCGTGTTATTTCACCGTGTATCATTTCACTTACGTACGTCAGATGGTTTTCACTATTTACGTGGCAGCAGAACATGAAAATTTTGACTTTGATGCACAGTTATGAGTAATCCATTCGACCAAAAATTATTTTATAAGAGAAAAATGTCCTCACAAGTATTGCATATAAAAATTATACAATTATGATTTTATCTCACCTGAACGCTATTAAGGGGGAGCGTTATACAATGTCACTGTATTTTCAGTCTTGAGCCATAACATACATTCAAATTGTGTTATCAAAACTTTCTGTTCCAAAAAAAAAAAAATTGGATATATTCTTGGTAAACTGTTTGATATAAATAATAATCATGTAGAAACATTGCAAGCGTAATCTGAAAGTTTACCTACAATTCTCTTGCAGTAATTCTACACGACAAATTAATAGAAGATTCCAATATTATTTCTGTCAAACAGTTTACCAAGAATGCATCCTATGCTTTGTCGGAGAGAAAATTTTGAAAATTCAACTTGAATAAATGTTATTGCTGAAAAACTGAAAATACAATAAAATTGTCTAACAGTCCCCTTTAAGACCATGAATTTTTTTATTTCAAACAACTGCAAATAACTCGAATAATTGTCAAACAAATGCATTGAAAACATTTGAGACTGTGTACAGCCATATGATACACAATTTTGCTAGAGTGTTTTTTTTTTTTTTTTTTTTTTTTTTTTTTTTTTTTTTTTTTTTTTTTTTTTTTTTTTTTTTTTAATAATGTACCGTTTGTTAGCAAAAAAATTATTTTGCTACATTTCGGCTTATTTTGACAACAAACTATGTGATATTTCAGGGGAACAATGTCTAAAAATTCGTTTGGTGTATTACAACAGAAAAATTCAGATACAAACTATGATATATGAGTGTTAAAATTGTATGAATAAATGTTTGATGTATGAGTTAATTAGCGTTAAAACAATATTTACGAAACCACTGCAAAACTAAAGAGCGAGGCCTTAATGCCAGTCGAGAGTTCATCGAAACCTCTTGGTGTTCGTCCGGCACTTCGACTTCCTTCACCGAACAAAGGGATTCAAATTCCCTTGCAACATCCCTCGACGACCTTCCCTAGCCGCACTTCCAGATCAGGGTAGAAAGAGCGGGCATGTCCGAGGAACCCCAGCTTCGGCAGGGCGCTGGGAATCTTCCACTCCATTTCCTTCCATATCTGACGAGCGCTCGAAGGTCTGAGAAAAGAGGTTGCTGAGGGTACACGACATCCTTACAGAAAATTCGCAACGTCGTCATCATCTCGCCGAGCAATAAAAAAAATCCTCGATTTCGAGCACGCCCTCGAATTCTTGTTGTTATTGTAGCCGGTGGAGCGCGGGCAGAAGTCGGCTCGTTATTCCGCCGAGCCATCGACCAATGAAATAATTCCGTTCGGTATCCTCCTTTTTTCATTTCTCGTCGTCCTTTGTGTCTGGCGCTGCACAAACAAGGCGCGGTTCAGTGAACCGAAGGTAAAGAAACTGCTCTTGTTTGACGTAAAATTCTGTCTTGCATCACAGTGGTCTGTGGACAAAGGTTTACCCCTCTCCCTCCACCCTTTCCTTTTGACAATAACGGAGGATCAGTTCTTACAATGCCATTGCCCGTGACGTACACAGGTTGTCCAAAAACAACCTCGTATTAGGCACGCCATGTAAATCCTTGGGCAAATTTGTGACGAAAATGTAAGTTGCTTGATGTTGTACTACAACATTTTGTGCGTACAATGTGACAACACTGCCAGGAGAAATTGTAAATATTAAGAATCACTGCTCATAGTGTACCGGTCAAACTTTTGATTTTAGACATACAGTTTATTAATGAAAAATGTTTCTAGAGACGTTATAAATAGTACTACGTAACACATATTGGTTAATTGGATTATTTTAGGTTAGTTTAGGTTAGGTAAAGTTAGATTACGTTAGTTTAGGAAAGGTAACATAACATTATCTAAGCTCACATTAGGTTAGGTAGGGTTAGAGTACTTAACCTGAACTAACCAAACAAAATATGTTGTTATGTAGTCTCTAAAAGTCTTTCGAAACATTTTTTGGAAGGTCAGTTTAGCTTATATTATATTAGGATAGTTTAGGTTAGGCAACCTAACCTGTCTTAACTAAATATGTTATGTTAGATAAGGTTAGGTTCGCTTATATAATCTAATACAACCTAACCTATACTTATGTCAAAAAACCTTTCTTAACCAAACGTAACAATTTTTTTTTCGCGAGATTACCTATAAATTCTCTACAAATATATTTCATAACTTAAATATTTGTCTAAAATCAATAGTTTCACTGGTACACGATGAGTAGTGATTTTTAATAATTAGAGGAGAAAGTCTTCTTTTGCGCTGTACGTCTAGGTATTATTTTATGTATTTGTAAGTAAACTCAAAATCATGTTCGGACTGCTCGGTATTTTACCTGCACCCATAAAATGCAGGTCAGAACAGTAGTAATAAGATGATAAAGAGATCTGTGACGCGGAAGAAGGAATTAATTACAGTGCTATGTTTCCACATCGTGTATGTAAAATATCACTGTTCTACATTTTCGCCTCCAATTTAGCCTAGAATTTACGTAGTGTAGTTATTATGTGATTGTTTCTCGACATCCTGTATAAAATCCATTTGAGGCCTCGGATGATTAAATATCTAGGGCGTTCCGCCTCCCACCATTATGATCCTGCTGCATTTCCTGGTGAAGTCAAAAAGGATTTTGGAAGAAACGGGAATGAAAAAGTACCTCCCTCAGGCAGAGAAATGTAAGTATGAATTTTGTAAAATTAAACATTTAATCGCAATTTACAGTTTTGGGTAACCATAAAATAGTTTTATGTTTACAGTAGGTTGGAAGTAAGCACTTATATGCAAAACTATTACACGTGTTTACAACGTATACCTAGCTTCGACAAGGAAAAGCATTTCAAAGAAAAAATTTGAAGCAAGTTCTATAAATTCCGAGCATTGACTGTAGTAAATAGTTTGTAAATTTGCCACACGTGCGTATAAGAGAGCTAAGAAAGTAGGTATGTTAGAATTGTTTCCCAGACATCCATCGTAGCATTCCTAAACGTTTTTATAAATCAGTCAATTGTATTCTAAAGTTACCTGACTTGTATTGTTACAAGTTTAAAAGTTTGCATATTTACAAGGCGGAAGTCCTATATTGCGTTTAAGTTAATTGCTTTCTAAACATTTTAGGAAGTTTTTTTACAGTTATTGGGTATGCTATTCATAAACCCTCCAACGTTGCCAAAACGGCCTTTTCGCACAGCTCTACCATAAAATACAGCCTGTACCAGTACAGAGGTTACAAACTTTCAGAAGTAGAGAACACCCAGACGATGGGAAATCACATAGCAACGCATGGCCGGAAACGCGTTCCTGCGACATAAAACACAAGGAAGAAAGGACACGAACAAAAATGCTGGGAAGTCTTTGGCTGGTGATGACGATCGATGTCTCTTCACGTTCTTTTTTCTTATATTATTTTTGCTGCATTAAGTATTGTAAAAATGTTGTCTCCTCTTGTTTGTGTCCTTTCTTTCTTGTGTTTTGTGTCGTCACTACTGTGCCAGGAAAGCGTTTCAAACCATTAATTGCTATGTTATTTACCATCGTTTGGGTGTACCCTATCTCTTCTGGAAGTTTGTAACCGCTGTAGTGATACTTCCTGCATATTGCTGAGACGAGTAGAAAACTATTTAAGAGGCCTACAGTGTACTTAATTCAGACTCTCCAGCAGTAAAATAATAGGGCCTTCGCTTACAAACCTTTACTTCCAGAGATCCGAAGGAAATACTGCGGGTTTGTTCAGCGGCTTATGCACGAGAGCAATAGGACACTGGCCCGAGCGTTATGAGTGGCTGTTAAAGTTTCTTTACTTCTGAGACTCCAATGAGGAAAATAAATTCAGGTAGGCGACACCTTTTAAAACCTACTCTAGTATATTACCTGTAAATAATAGCCTAAGATATTCCTTGGGTAGTTCTTCGAAAAGTGGAAGAAAAAAAAACTCGAAGTACGGCCATGACGAGTAGTTTTTTACATTGGTGCAATATCGCAAAACCTTTTAAACGAAATGCTTCGAAACATTCCAAGACTAAGATGAGTCAAACGATGCACAATTCTATGCAGGCGTTTTGCAAAATGTTACAACGTTCGTGCACAAAAAAAATAGTTTGCTTTATTTTGGCTTATTTTCATACCAAATTGATTTACATCTTGTTTTCAGAAATGTGAAAAACTGTGACGTTTATTGCCACCGAATATAATTAGTTACAAATATTAATTTATTTTCTGACAAAACAGTTTAAGGATTCCTTAATATGAAAATACCTTGCTTTAAAAAAATATTTTCAAAATCATAGCAAAACTACCGGTTTTTTGTATTTACTTTCCAGGTCCCATTAATGTTTAATGTTACCTTACATTTTTTATCTATACCACAGGAACTAAAAAGCATTAAAGATTTTAAATTCTGGCAACCATTTGAATTGCTAAAACGTTTGAAGAAAATTAACTATTTTGTCACTTTGTCTGGGGAATTTTCAGGCACAATTCCGAAATGAATACTTGTTTTGCAGTTTTTCACATATTGGGGTAATTTTTGTCTTTTTGTTTTTCACTGGACTGTCTGGGAATCGTGCTGGCGGATTTCTCTCGAAAATATCTCGTGACCCCTTCCTTTTATTCTGGCGCTGCTCCATTCTCATCTTATTATTTCACCTTTGTTCAACTGTGAAAACTTCACAGTTTAGCGGTAACATAATATTTTCACTTATTTTTACCGGCAATAGTTTTTTTAAACTAATAATTCAAATATTCCCTGTTATTGTTTTAACCTGTCTAGTTGCGATGTAGTAAAACCCTAGCAAATACTAGTTTGGGAAACAAGTGAGATAGCCGTTACAACAACAAACTCAGGACTTGCCAAGGGCACTTTACTTCCTTGGTGCCCTAGAAAAATGCATCTAGTACACGACGTTTAAATGTCGCTGTCCAAATTCACTAAATGCACAGTAGAATACCCTCTTATAACAACGGGATGTATTTCATACCCAAGATCGTTTTTCAGTGTCCTAATGTCTACTTTGCAGATACAATTGCAGTCACAACTATAAACTAATGACGCTTACGAAAATCTAACGCTATCTTCTCGATAGAGTAGGCATTTCTCAAATTTCATTCAAGAACCTCATACGATTACAGTTCACCTGCCGTCAAATATATCTCAACATTTAACGCGATCTTTTCGCCACACCTGCTAAGGTGTACTTTTTTCGAAGCATGTTAGACAGCCGCCAAGTGACGAAAAAAAAAAAAAAACAGGCAAGAGCGCATAAAACGTAAACAAACATAGGCTCCTGCGTGTGTATACAAACAGAAGCCTGCTGTAAGGCTACTTGAGTGCATTGAGTGCATGTTGAATAATCAAGACAATGTCGGAGTATTATATTTTCGTTGGACGAAAAGTCTGAGGAGTTTATGTGGCAAATATATTGCCAGAATAACGTAATCAAGGTATGAGGAATAATTAAATAATGATTAATTATTTAGGACTTCCGTACACATGCATATTTAAGATTTTAAATACATTTTGCATCTTTGTAAGCCCTCAATCAATGCAAGAATCAGTGATTGTGTGTCAGAGATATTTTACTTTGCAATCCGTTGATGCTATGAAAATTTTCGGTGTTTAACTCTAGAATTTTTGTACAGTATACATTACTGGTACGCAGTTGTGATGCCATATACCTGCCTTGTACGTACTATCTGCACTTGGTCTAATAATTACTGTTTTAAGAAAATTATTTTTTATTTTTTATTTTTGTTTATATATTTGGTCACGGTAGGGTGCAGAACATTATATTGCGAACAGTTTAAAAATAACTTCGACAAAACAGTTTTTTATCAGTTTGGCTTAAGAAATTGCAAAGTCAAATTTTAAATAGTGTTATCTGCCAGTTTCATTAGGTAAATGCGTAAAACAAATCTATTAACATTATATTTAAACTTTCCAAGATTCAAAACTGGATTTACGTTGCACCCACAAGGTTTCTTTGCACTACACGAAATGTTGGTTTGGTTTCAATTTTCCATTATAAAAGCAAACTATGGCAACGTGATTTGGTAAAGTAAAGATTTAAATTTTTCTGTAAAGGTCTGCCAAATCAACGACGGAAATATACCGCTTCTGCGTTTTTGCCACATTTTAAAAATGGGCCGACAACATAACACTCTTCGAGTTTATATAGACTCGGATAAAAACCGTTGAAAACATCCAACGACTGAGTATATCCGATCACGTGACCAATACTACCGAGTATATTATACCAACGACGTTTCCGTAAGCGCGTAAATGAGATCACAATGGTTTTGCAAAGGTGTCAGCAGTTGATAACACTGAATATTTATATTTCACGATTTGGCTCAAAATAAAAATGTAACAACAGGAAACTTTAATAATAGGAACTAAATACTAGCCATGGTATTTTATACTGCACGCTTACTTTAAAATAAATTTCGTATTTTGAAACGAGATAACCGTAAACATAATAAAACATATTTTTATCACTGTGAAAGGCTTGCCAACCTTTCCATTATCTGCGCTATTAAGATAAAAGTCAAATCATACGGAATACCAAATAAAGAAACATTCAAAATCAAAACGTCAAAAAGCGACTTATGTCGCATGCGTGCTGTTCGAATTTATTACTAACAACCACCGAATATATTGGAAACTTGTCAGTGCAGCTATGTGTAATTTGTTACTGGCATTTTAAAATATTGTAGCTCTAATACAGTAGACTTTCTTCAACTGATAAAACCATTTCCTTTTGACTTTGACCCATGTTAGTTTGACCACAGGTAACATAGTTCTCGGGATACAAACCAAGAAGGGTGTCGGAATCCAGTATGCGCCGTACTTCACAAAGAAGACAAGTGCAAGTAACTCGCGATGGGCTTAAGGGCGTGGTCTACCGCAATTTTCATTAACTTTTTTTTTATTTGTACCAGATATTTTTTTCTTATTTTAGACACAAAATGTGACTAAATTTGGCTCTTATAAAATCTTTTTATCTCTCATAGTTTTCGCGTAATTGCTTGTTAAAGTCATATTTTGCATGTTTCCGTTTTAACAACTACACTAAAACCAACTGATATACCAAACTAAAAAAAAAAAAAATTGCAGTAGGTGAAGACATTGCAGGCTACAATGTCATGCTCACAAAAATAAAGAATAAAAATTATTTGTATTTTTAAAAAAATGCTGAAACTAAAAATAAAAATTTTAAAAATTCAATAATTGTTTTTAAATACAAATAAATTATATTCTTTATTTTTATGAGCGTGACATTGTAGCATGCAATGTCTTTATCCACTGTGATTTTTTTTAGTTTAGTGTATCAGTTGTTTTTAGTGTAGTCGTTAAAACGGAAACATGCAAAATATAACTTTAAGAAGCCATTACGCGAAAACTATGAGAGATAAACAAATTTCATAAGAGCAAAATTTAGTCACGTTTTGTGTATAAAATAAGAAAAAAATATCTGTACAAATAAAAAAATGGTGATGAAAATTGTGGTATACCGCGCCCTTAAAGAGAAATGATCGACTTCTCATTGCAATGAATTCTGTCAAGTCCCCAGTCATACTCCTCCAGCAAAATGGCTTTGCAGGTTAGCAACATAGCGAAAACGTCTACGGCAATCAACTTAAGGTGGCTGTTATGCTAGGCAGTAGCCAGGCCAATAGAATGTCTGCCATGACATTCAGAGACCAAACCGACACGGGCTGATATCACCAACCTCGGACAGCCAATAAGCGGTGAAGTTTGCCCGCATAAAATACTCCGACACGTAAATTCTTTGAACTTGCACTCTGGGACTTCCCGAGTACATTCGACATGACTAAGATATCCAGTGCTTTTCCTACATGTCTCAAAGATAATACTACTGCGGTTCCTGAAAACACGTTTCGGCCCCTTAGTTTTTATTACGGAATATTTAAACATTTAGTTTCGCCTATAATGAGCTTGCTGTCAAAAAGACATCAAGAGTATGAGTATGAGTAATGGTAAATTCATAAACGAGACTTCAAAAACAAAGTTTATGGTTCCACTAATTTCTTTGTCAAAATATGTTAAGATATAAAGTTTTTTTTTTATTATTTCAGGAAAAGTAAACAATGATTGTTAACACCTCGTTTGATATTAATCCTACTTCAATACACTGAACAAGACAAAAGTTAAGAAAGTTGCTAAATATGTTAGTTTTATGGTTTAAATGTTTAATTTCTCTTTGTTTTTCACTTTTCGGGCAGTAATATTTATTCATGTTGTTTTATCAAAATTTTCTCTTTGACAAGATATAATATGTATTCTTAATAAACTACTTGACATAAATAATAATGGCATCTTTCATTAATTTGTCATGCAGAATCATTGCAAGGGAATTATAGGTTAACTGTCAAAAATGATTACAAGTCCAAAATAAGATGAGCATATGACACTATTATGATCTCCAAAACATAAGTTTTAGCAGAAAATCGATAAATTAAATTTGGCCTGTAGCTGTGCTCCTTAAGGTGAAACATAAACGTAGGCTTACTTCTGGGCAAATGTAGTACAAACCTCGGTTATATTAACGTATAATAAAATTATCCTTCTATTGTTAAGCTAATGTTCGGCTTATTGGGTTACATAGAGAAAGTTTAGGAGATTGAAGTGCACCTAAGAACGATTATTGCTTGTACACCAGTCGCCTCGTCGTCTCTAATTGCCAGATGCTCACCTGACGTCATCAGCACCATAGTAACAAACATTATTTAAAAGCATTAAGTCCTCGTTAAACTCTTGATCAATACTGTAGCGTGTCAACAACTTTTTTTTTACCGAAGGACTCCCAAATGTTCTTTGTGGGGCTTATCTACTGTATTAATACACACATTAACAATTAATTAATTTTACGTAATGTGTGTTATCATAAATAAGTTTTGTAAACCTCTCGATATGACTAAGAATAAAATTTTCAAATCGCAGTATCTGGAAAAATTATCTATTTCATAAATCATAAAAATAGAAAGTTTCATTTGAAATTATCCCGTACTTTCCACGAACACAATATAGGGCTCCGCTTTAATCCAATAGAAAAAAATAGTACTAACATCATCCCGTGTTGGTTTAGCTCTCCGTGCATAAATGTCGTCTTTACTGTAGTCGTAACCTGACTGCCATTGAGAAAGCAAGGAAAGAAACTTTCATGTTAAATAGCATTAAGAAGTTTTCAGTCACTAATAATGATATCGCTTTCAGACAAAACAAAATCTGCGTTGACAAGAATATTCGCACAGTAATAAAATGTTGATAAAAGTTTGTGACATGGTATACTTAAGTATTTTTAATTTACAAATGGCTACTTGTATGTTCATAGTTTTAAAGCTATATTTAAAACAAATTCTAAAGACAAAATAGCAATGCGAACATCAGTGTGATTGGGGGGAGGGGAAGTGATGACAGTTATTAAGCCACACGTAATAAAATTTACTACGTACTTTATTAACAATTATCCTTGCACTCCCGAGGACTCTTGGACGCGGTGCCGTTTAAATACTTAATTTTATAAACTGTATTTCTCTAAAGGTACCCGCCTGCCCAAGCTGCAAAGAAGTGTGTAGGACTTCGGCCGTTAAAAAACAATTTTAAAACTGGTTAATGTGCATTAATGATATCTGCTTAGGTAGACCATTCAAAGTTCGTTACACTTGCATGTGTACACATCTTAGGTTTACCACAGCCCATAGAAGCATGACTTATAGCTGCTAAAAATTAGAAAAATTTTTCTTATCACGGTTTAGGTTAATTATACAACAGGTTAGAAAGATCTATGTTAAAAGTTTGGCGCATAGTTAATTTCTGCCGCTTGAGCGTTGGTATCAGTAACGGGTGCAAATAGACCAATCACAGAGCTTTCCTCAATTTTATGTTATTCAAAGTTGATAATTTAAAATGCGAAATTGGTTTATTTTTACTATCAAATTAAGTTAAATAACTTCTATCATTTTCGAGCACGTTAAAATTTTAATTTACATGTTAATTATTTTTCTGGTCCCTTTGCGATAGCAGCAAAATTGGCGGCAGAAATTTTCCCTTTGCTACACTCTCCCATAAGAAGACACATTTTCTTTCCAACCTGTAGAATAGATCTTTATTACGGTAATTTTTATGCATAGAGGTTAAATATAGTATCGGAACATGACGTGACAAATGTGTGTCCAACATGTTCTCGAGAGTTTGGTGTTGGTTATTTATGTATTCTCGGCGTAAAAATGTAGTCGTGTTGTTTGAAACGCATGACGTACCTTTATATTTAGTCATGTGGTGTCACCAAGATCTCGGTTCAAAATCTTACATTAAGTATGTAGCTAATATTTACATTTTACTAAAAACAGCTGGGTTAAGGAAAACAGTAACGTGGCAAACATTGTTTACATTTGTCATTCTGAAATTTTTACGCAATTTTACTATGCCGTAATAGGTAGTATTCTCTCTTTAGTTCATATATAGATAAGGTACCAAAATAACTCAACATAGTTGTGATTGCTAAGCAATTATTATCTTGCCCCTCAATGTTATTTCAAATCTTCCGCGCATATTTCACTAAAGTCACGTGACACATGTCGAGGACACAATATCGTATGCAGCTGAATAGTGGGTACTTACTCCCTCTACCCTATATTTACTCTAATTTTTTAGGTATGAAAATCTTGACGCATAATTATTTAAATGTATAGATGCGTACAATATATATTTATCTTTGATACGTCACAAAATAATAGGGTCTCATATAG
Organism: Medauroidea extradentata; assembly: GCA_003012365.1. Classification (NCBI taxonomy): domain Eukaryota; kingdom Metazoa; phylum Arthropoda; class Insecta; order Phasmatodea; family Phasmatidae; genus Medauroidea; species Medauroidea extradentata. Next base: position 12,450 of record PNEQ01050427.1, read on the forward strand.
GGGAGTGGCTGGTGAGAAGACTGCACGCCAGTCAGTGACTTGCACCTAGAGGCTATGGAGAGGCGTGATGCACGTACAATGTCGTCCTTAGTACTTCCACACTTCTAGGCCCAGAACGCGCCAAACACGCCACGCAGGCGGCCACCTTAAGAGTTTTCAAGTGAGATAAAATCGTAATTTTTTATTTTTGTGATATATTGTTAGTTTTATACACGATACTTGTGAGCACATTTTACTCTTACAAAACAATTTTAACTCGCATAATTTTCTCATAACGGTGCGTCAAAGTCAACATTGGCGTGTTCTGCTGCCATGCAAATAGTGAAAACCAATTGAGATACGTAAGTGAAATAATTCACAGTGAAATAACATATGACGGGCTACGTAATGAAACATTTTTAAAAAATCCAGTGAACTATTTTTATATTTTAAAAAAATTCTGAATTTTCAACTTTTTTTCTAGTATTTTTACGATTTCTTAAAAAAATTTAAAATATTACGTTATGGTCTTTTAAATCCTGTACTGCATAGCTCTTGGGATGTTATATCACAGTGAATTATTTTGTTTATGTAGGTCAGTTGGTTTTCACTATTTGCATGGCAGCAGAACAAGCAAATTTTGACTTTGTCGCACCGTTATGAGAAAACTATGAAAGCTAAAATTGTTTTGTGATAGGAAACTGCACTCAAAGTAAAGTCTACAAAACTAACACTATTTCATAAAGATGTAAAATCGTACTTTTACGTTTGTATGAAATGTTTTTAGTTTTATAGACGATACTTGTGAGTACAGTTTCCTCTTACGAAACAACCTTAGCTCGCATAGTTTTCTCATAACGGTGTGACAAAGACAAAATTTGTATGATCTGCTGCCATGCAAATAGCAAAACCTGTCCACTTACTTAATGAAATAAATCACGATTAACTAACATTATATGAGCTACACATCAAAAATTTAGAAGCCCACGCGTTATATTTTGATTTAAAAACACCGTAAAAGTACAAGAAAAAGTTGAATATTAAAAAAAAAAATTTGTATACATAAATTGTTGACCGGAAGGTTATTTAATACTTTGTTACATAGTCCACGTCATTTTATTTCACTGTGAATTATTACGTTTTAATTGATCAAGTGGTTTTTACTATTTGCACGGCAGCGTAACATGCACATTTTGACTTTGGTGAACCGTTATGAGAAAACTATCAGAACTAAAATTGTTTCGTAAGAGTAAACTGTACTCACAAGTATCGTCTTCAAAACTAACATGATTTCATATAAAGATAAAATTATGAATTCATCGTACTTGTACACGAGTATCGTCTACAAAACTGACATGATTTCATACAAACATAAAATTATGAATTTATCGTACGTGTACACCCTTAAGGGGTATGGAAAGGCGAACGACTGGAATACCCAACAGTCGAAAAAGTCTAAACTACGTATCATATTTCAATGGGATTTTTTTTCCTAGCATAAATTCTATTAGAAGACGTTTATTTATGCAGCACTGGGCGGTAGTCCGTTTACCTTTCGAGTACAACATTAAAAACGGTATTTAGATAAATAAAGGACTGAAAGCACAAGATCCATACAAATGGAAAACAGTAATTTTTAATATTACTGTATTATCTAGGACTGTATAATAACCGATTTGAAAAATATTTGCGTTTTGATTTTTAAATAATTTTAACATCCGTAAACTTCTAGCGCAGAGATTTTCGGATAATCAAATTATTTTCAAATCAAAACGCGAGTATATTTGTAATTCAGTTATTACAGAGGCCTAGATATGATCACATTAAACATTACAAAATTAAAGTTTTCCATTTTTGTCGAATTTGTGGCTTCAACCCCTTATTTTTCTAAAAACAGTTTTTAATTTTTTACTCGAAAGTAAAGCATTCTACCACATAGTGCTATATAAATAAACGTACTCGGCAAAAATATCCCATCGAATAATAAGTAGTTTAGATTTTATAGATGATTGAATATTCCAATCGTTCGCTTGCATCTTACTATTTCACACCCCTTAAATGGGCGTGGTACATAAATCAAAGCACTAATCTATGACTGTAGGTTTATTGAAGCCAATTTGTAAAAATTAAACAATAGCAATCCTAGTCAACAGTTTCATCCAACGTTTTAAACAAAATTGTTTCCAGTGTTACGAACTTCTGAGGCACAATCTCTGACGCCGGAACCTCGTACGTTTAACTGCGGCGCAAGAGATCATGCGTAACGAATTAGTAATCGTGGATAAATATTTGCTCATAAAGTTGGCAAATGCCATTATCTAGGGTTGTCATTAAGAATTTTATCCATATTGGTTTCGAAAACAAAAGAGGCATCAACTGATGTTTTCAGCGTTTATTTATGTACCACGCACTCTCAAGAAGACCAGAATTATCAATCGAAAACAACGAAACCTATACAAGATATCGAAATCACCGTGACTCATTAATTTCAACAGTTACACCACTGAAGTGGGCAGTTCACATCAGTTTTCAACGTATTTTGTTATTTTTATATTCGTACCAGATATTTTTTTCTTATTTTAGACATAAATTGTGACTAAATCTTCCTCTTAGAAAATTTTTGTATCTCTATAGTTTTTGCGTAATGAGTCGTAAATTTCAAAATTTCCTCTTTACGGTTTTATGCACGCCACTAAAACAAACTGACATACCAAACCGAAAAAATTCACATTGCATAACAATGCTGTAGGCTGTGATTTTACACAAATAAAAACAAAAAATATATAGTTTTGTATTATTTAAAAATTTTTTGAAGTTTTTAAATTTTTATTTTTATATTCAGCATTTTAAATTAAATACAATAATATTTAATTTTTTGTTTTGTATATGTCAAATCATAGCCTACAACATTGTTACACAATGTGAATTTTTTCGGTTTGGTATGTCAGTTGGTTTTAGTGGCGTACATAAAACCCTAAAACTGCAAATTACGAAGTTTAGAACTCATTACATGAAAACTATAAGATATACAAAAATTTCCTTTGAGGAAGATTTAATCACAATTTATGTCTTAAATAAGAAAAAAGTATCTGGTACAAATATAAAATAAATAAAAACGTTGAAAACTGAGGCGAATCGCGCCCTCAATATGTGTGGCTTCAGGCCATTCTCCTCCAGATTTTACTTTTTTGCGATAACTATTTTTTTCCAACTGAGTGGGGACTATATATCCCACTTCTAATCGGCAATTTGATTTAATGTTATTTTCTTCGTGATAGCTATGTACTTTTCACATAACAACGTGTCAAAACAATTGTAAAATCCAAGTTAGCACTTATAATATAATGCATACCAATACGCAATCATAAAATATTTTGGACTTTAAAGTATGAAGAAAAGAAACAGTAGTATAGTTAATGGTTCTTTACTCGTAAGTTTTTTTTTGCCAGTGATGCAGAACGAAATATTAAAAATAGCAAAATTAATAATTCAAAATGTGAACCAAATACAACAAATTTGAGTATCAGAAGAAATTTATTTATTTGTGATACACAAAATAATATTTTAACAAGTAACTCACGCCATAAAATAAAACGTTTATTATCTAGCACGGGTCGCTCAGGCATCCATTAGGAAAAATAGGGTTTATAAAATTAAGTTTTTAATTGTGCCGCCTCCCAGACTCCTCGCAAATACAATGATAGGTGTTAACATAGTAAATTATATTACGCGTGGCTTAGTATCTGTCAAACCTTGCCACCCATCTCAGTGATGTTCGCATTGCTGTATGGTGTTTAGAGTTTGTTTTAATCATATACTTAAAAACTATGAACATAGAAGCTTTGTAATGTAAAAAATAGCTTAGAATACCATATCATAAACGTTTCGCAACATTTTATTACTGTGCGGATGTTCTTCTCAATGCAGAATTTGTTTTTCTTCAAGCGATACCATTAGTGCCGACAGAAAACCGCTTAATGTTAATTAACGTGTAAATTCTTATCCTTGCTATCGCATTGGCTGACGGCTTACGACTCCCATTTGCTCTGTTTTTTGCGAATAATGGTTTCTAAAATTTTTAAAGAGGCAAGGACCGAAAAATAATTACAAAAAGTGGTTGAAAATGGTTTTTTATACTTCGTAACCAATTTTTTGAAAGTGTAAAATTTAATATCTTAGGCCAATTTTAGACCTTCATAAAATGTACTCTTAACCATAACTAGAGGTTTTGCTTTGAAAAATAGCGCTATATAGTAGAAACGTTTTTCAATAATGCTATTTGAAAATGTTTACGATTTCTACTAATTTTAGAACTTGTACGTGGCATTTGAAAATTTCGCAATAAAGAAACCTCACTTTCCAGCAACACAAACTTATATTTCGCTCAACATTTTTATACTAATATTAAAGTGTTATGAAAATAATGTACGATTTTAAACATGCAAAAGTAAATTTTAAATAATTCATTGTATTACATGTTTTAGTTCACGAACATAATACAGCACTCTAAACCATGCTTTATTTTTTAAAAATTCCATTAACTACAGAACCTTGCACCAGGTACGTTTCGTTCAGATAATCCTAACATTTCTTTCAGAGTTGACGACCTACAGGCCTAGAAATGCTTACATTCAGGCATGCAAGGAATGTAACGTCTGGCGACATTATTGTTCACGCTCATGAAGCAAGGAGAAGCTCCTGGCTGGCAGCCAGAAACTAATGTAAGCAGACATACGGTCATGGACAAAGCGGTACACAAATAGAATAACCCCGTTCCTGCCAAACATAACCTACGCGAAGGTATAGCCTAGAAACAGTATTGGAAAAAATGTATGAAACGATACTTACAGCAAGTCAGCGACATGCAACATCCGAGTCTGCCCTGCCTATGAGTTGGATGCGCAATTTACACTAAGCTGGTTGAAAGATGCAACGTGTACACGTCTCGTGCATCTTTACAGAACTGAGTGAGTAGCCTACGGCACAGACTTCACTCAGGCCAGTGTTACAACTACCGTAAACGTTCACGTAACAAAATACCGCAGCGTTTTCGTTACATCACGGAACAATTTTGATGTAATAATTGACGGTGCCGATGCGAGCATTAGTGTATGCAAGCTGTGCAATACAGCAAGTCGGAAGTCCTTCTTTAAAAACGTTATTTTCTTTTAGTGTAGTTTGAATAATTAATACATAAGATGTTAACGATTTTTGTTTTTGGGTTATGAGTTAGCGGCATGAACAGCAAATACATTCAAACTAATTATTATTACGACAATAAATCACGTAGTAAGTTGGTTAACTGCTTTCCTATAGTTAGGTAAATTCAGCACCGAATTGTGCGGTTGGCAATACCCGGTTCTCCTGATTGGTCCGCTTGGAAAGCAGCGCGTGAAAATAGAACATTTTCTTTCCTTGTCAAATCATTATGTAAACATGTCGGCCATCCAAACCGTGGCGCTGTGTTGTAACAGACACCATGTGCAAACACGTGTTCTTTCATTGCGGATATTTCTAACGATAATATTAGCATGGCCTTGTAAAATCACAGGTTGGGAAGGAGTAACGCGAAGAAAGCAGCGAAATGTGAAGCAGAACGCAGAATGACAATACAGCATCGGCAAAACTGCAGCGGCGGGAAGTTCAAAATCACATCTCAACGCCGTAAAGTTAACTCGTTTACGTTTTGAGTTAGAATTTCCTTTTTTAACTAAGACTTTTGAAAAATATATAAATCACGGATAATAATGAATATAACCAATGACTGCAACGTAATGTAATTGCTTTATTTACTCTTTTTGGCTTCTGTTAGTGGACCTGCAATACTTTGTTTGATTCGTAGTTTTGTGAAGAACCTGCGCAGGAGCGATAATAAAATGATTCGTTGGTGTCCTTAGACAAGTAAATGTTAAATTATTTAAAGTTTGGAGAAAAATCCATGGCACAGAAAAGAGATTAAATTAAACAATATTGTGTTAAGTTCCCTTTAGATGAAAATATACTAAAATGATCCAATATTCTGGTTAACACATTTCATTAAGAACAAAATGAAATAAATAAAAACATTTAAAGTAAATTAGCAGTTTTAGAAACGTTACCCGAGCTATTTTTGAACCGTATATTTTTTAAATTTACTTCATTAACCACTGCAGTTTTTAAGAAAACTTTGAAAATATGTTGTTTAGGAACAAGAAATATGTATCGTGCAATTGCCAAAAAAATAAGCGCACGGAATTTTGTTAAATTTAAAATGCAAAGTTTTAACTTATGATAAGTATCCACTTCCTCTCTTCAAGACAACGTTTGAATATCTGATATTTCTGTCTTCATAAAATATATTTATTTATATTTTACTGATTTGCAATTTATGGGACAACAGCACTTATAGTATCGTACGAAAATAGCTATGTCGTATTTTATTTCTAAAAGAAAATACTTATTACTTACGATAACAACATTTCAAATTGTACAGAACTATTTGAAATTTTCCTTAAAATATTTTCTATTGTTTTATAGGCCCGCACTTTCTTGACTTTACACGATTGTTATACACAAAATCTTCTTACACACAAATCTGTGGTCTTTAAAAATACTGAGTTATGTTGTGTACACGCACACATATATTTATAAACATACACCTATATATTTGTAAAAGTCAACTTTCCACCGTTAAAATTAAAATCACGTAATCATATTTTCCTTTTAGAATTAATTAGATGGGAAGGAACTTAATTCGTCAGTCAAATAATTATTTTTCAGCAAGTATAAATCTCTGACAGTAGAAGAGTCTGATGATTTCCTTTTGCACATATGCAGCTTGGAGACGCTACAAAATTTTATAATTTGGAAAGACTTGCGTTGAATTTGAATACCCGCCTCATAGTTTTTTTTAACTCTGAAGATTTACAGAGTTAATTAATTATACGACTACATAAAATGAAAATATCCAGAAAAGTCATTGATTAAAAAATTTATTGCCGAATTTGTTCACTCATATTACAATTGAGGTATGTCATGTTCCTTTGCTTATGACGCCTAAAAGTCGTACCTTTGATCACGACTATAAATATTACGGTAAAAAAAAAACCTAACTTCTCCAATAAGTTTGCTTTCAGAATTCGGTAATGTTTACTTTCGAAATACCCATTAAATTTTCTGAGTATTTTAAAATATGTTTCTGTCATGTGCTTTCATAAGAAAATTCCTCGCCTAGCGCGTGAGTAGTGGTGTACAGTGTTACGCTAATTTTTTATTCTTACTAACGTGAAACTCTAAAACGTGTTTAAAATACATTAATCTACCCGCATTTTAAATAATTATTATACTTTGTAAATTTTAATTTTTTCGGGCCACTAATTACGAGTTAAATCCCAAATTTTTATGAAAGGGAATGAATGAAGCAGTAAAATTTTAAAGTAGTAAACAAAAAATAATGACTGGTAGTGACAACTAAAAGTTTTTGAGGTGAGCATAAAGTATATTTTGCTGTCTCAATTCAAATAAAACGTTTCCTTTTGCAAAAAAAAAATTGTGTGCAGCATTATTATCCGCCCGTAATGGCGGTGCTATTTTTGAGTCGTGTACCAATGCGCCCATATAGTTTTTTTTTGTGTTCATTTTTATGGACAAGAATGAATTAGGCGAGTAATTATAGCTTAAAGTTGTTGAAAGCATTACGTATAATGAATTTTTTAATGTACTTTTCACATTGCAACGTGTCAAAATTATGTACATGTTATGGAGTCTTAACAATTTTAACACCTTTTCCACGTACTCCAATTTAAAAAAAAATTTTAAAATGCGTCATTGCGTAGTTTATGACACCTATAATTTAACTTCAGAGTATTTACTGTTCCTTTTCTTCATATTTTAAAAGTACAAACTAATTTATGATTGCATATTGGTATGTATTATATTATATGCATAAAAATTGGAATTTACAGTGTACAAATTCAACGATATTGTAAAGACATAGTAATATTTTGTTATTCAAACGACTTTAAGTAAAATTTCAGAATAAAATTTATGTTACTAAGTGTAAAACTTCAACACAGGTGAAACGACTACAATTAAAGTACTACTTATTAACAGAAAATAAATAAATTTTAATGTCGCGCAAAAGTAAGCAAAATCGAAACCTGTACTGCGAAGAAGGAGATAGACTGTAAATACTTAATCACAACATAGCAGTGCTCGTACATAATTAACGGATTTATTCATCACAGGGAATACATAACACGTAATAAAATAAAATATGCGAAAATCATTTAGGACGGGATAGTGTCTTCAGCGTCTCGCGTCAGCCAGAGTTTTGCGAAGTCTCTATACACGTAAAAGCACATATTACAGGTCGCTGAAAATATTAATTTAAAAAAATTATTTCATATACCTCCTGCAGTAGCGAAGTTCCGGTCTGGCTGCCCCAAGAGCTAGCTCACAAATTATTCCTCATTCGCTGTCTTTGAAGTTCCTGAGCTTGCTCGCTACGGTTCACATTACCCCTGCGGTAAAATCCTACCTCTCATTTGGCAAACATCGTGGCATGTTGCCGATGCATTTTAAAAGCTCTCGCGGATATTTTCATAACCTTATTGCCAAATTTACGTATTGACCAGGCTTAATACATCCCTATATACAAAATAAGGATCTCCACTCGCAAACTCTTCCACTCATCAGCGCACAGCCCAAGCCGATGTACCTAGAGACATAACATTTTTAAGGGTGGTTTTCCTTCACGTGGTAGGCACCCACTGAGAGGTTCGTACTCAATATGTCCACCAAAGTCCCGCTGTGCTTCCTCGATGACGGACACATAACAAAACAAAACCAAACTTGAACAAATCCTAATAAAAAAACATAAAGTCGCACCACTTAATTAACACACAGCACCCGAAGCTAAAGTAACTGGTCTCAGTCTCAATATCAGAATAATTTTGCATGAAATATCACAGTTATTTTAACCTGGAGATAAGATAACGAGACAATTTTAAAGCCATGCACTTTAGTTTCTACTGTTTGTGAGACAATTTTTTTTAAACTTAAACGAGAGCAGATATCAGAAACCTGTCTGGCAGTTTGTTTAAAATAGTTATTTTCCGTGATATCTAATTTTATTCAAAACAAGAAATTAAATGAATTTCGACTAAAAAGTCAATTAAACAGAATTTTGTTAATTACATTATTGGTTAAACCCATAGTATTCACTTCCTTCAAATAAACAGCCAACATAGATAAGACAATTTTAAGCAAAACTGCCCGATTTATTTTTGATATCTGTTCTCATTTAAGCGTAAAAATTTATATAGTTAAGAAAGTAGAAACTAGAGAGCACGGCTTAAGTCACAAATTTTGTATTCATGAAAACATAATTAGTGGTAATATTTTCATTCCCCTATTTTTTTTAATTTCGAAGCCCAATTAAAAAATACTAGTAAAAGTGAAGAACTCCCAAAATGTTAAGTATTAAAAATACAGTGACTCAGACACAAGTAAGAATCATCAAAAATCCATTATGTAACACTGAAACGTGACCTTAAGCCAATAGAGCTGCTTCACATTTATTACTTATCATCGATTACTACAATGCTCATGTTGAGCCAAAAATATTGAACCATGATTGCAAAATAGTCAGTAGCCAAATATAAATGAAAATCTCTACCATTCAGGACAACCGCGTCACTACTAATTTAATCATTGCAGCCAACTAGTATGACAATAATTACATGTAATACCGATATAGGTCGCTCGGAATAAAATGAGCACTAAAAATTTAACCTCTGAAAAAAATTACCAGCAGTTACTGCACATAATTGAACATCAGTAATACTTACCTTACAACTTGTATGGTTCGCAGCGATTTTCTGAATGTAGTTTTGTTTATTATTCTATTTAAATACAACATTACAGAAAAAAACCAAATAAAATCGACATATTTGCATAAACATTTTTTAACAATAAAGGTTCCTACTGACTGCAAAATTTTTGCTTCACGCGCAGACATTAAATGACGTGTCCAGAGAGGTTAGACATTTGTCGTCGTTAGCCGTTACCCGCAGAAAGATACCATTTGGCTGAAAATGGAAATTTAGCATAGCCTTCGCGAGTGCTCACTTTATTCCGAACAGCCTATACTTAATTCAAACAGGCATCTTTATCTCTGGTTCACTATCGCTCGACGCCTACTAATTATAGAGGCATCCACCCCATTCCCCTGTCGATCAATGCTAACCAAAACATTTCAGAAGTCCGGAGATCACGGTCTTTGAGCAGAGAACTGTCACATACATCCTGGAAACTCGCCGAACAGTGTTCTATGAATAGAGACACGATTTTATGATGAAAAGATTTGTGCAACATTTGTTTTCTATATGTCATGTGCAGGGACCCTTGTTTTTCGCGAAAACAATTTTGCCACAGTTTGTTTCAGTGCCTTACGTGCACATCTGCAAATCTGCTTCTTGTTTATTGGCAGTGTGTCTATGTGTAGCGTTTGACTGAGCCACTACAGTAATGTTGCTGCAACACCACACGCCTGTGATTTGCCGGCAGAATCCCAAGCCTTGCGTGAGTTAAAATATCCAATCAATGACCATAAATCAGAACTGCAGATGTGCACGCAAGGCAACGGACCAAAGTGGGGATAAATTATTTTCGCGAAAAACAGGGCTCCCTAGTCATATGCACATCTGCAGCTCTGCGATATCGTCTGTGATTGGAAGGTTTTACTCTCACTTGCCACGGCAAAGCACAGATGCACAGAGTCACAATAATCTTTTTTCTGATTGGTGCAATCAAATGAACAAAGACACGCAGCCAATAACTATGAAGCAGAACTGCCGATGTGCTCGTGAGACACTGAAGCAAAGTGGGGCAAAAATATTTTCGCGACAAAATTGTGGCCCTATCTATACTACGGCAAGACTCGTGACTGCTCGTCAATCTTCGGCGGAGTGTCAGGAGGAAACGAAGATGCCTGCTTGAAATGTTTCGTGACGCGATGGTAGGCCAATAGCCTTGGCGTCACACTGCCCAATCACAGATAGGTCTGTTCGATCTTGATGTCCGCACTGCTGGCCTACCGCTCTCAGTCAGTTGCGCTAAGGTTAATTCTACTACAGGTGAGAAAGAAAATATGTTTTCTTATGGGAGAGTTTGACCATAGCCGTCTTTTGTAGAACGCCGTGGCCTTAGATCTGACAACCCTGCCAGGAAGGGTCATTTTAACACTTCATTTGGTTCACCAAAAGCATTTGCTTTCCCTGATTCGCCTATGTGTAGGACACAATAACGAACCAGGTAAAGCCATTGCCTTTGGAGAGCTAAAAGATGCGTCAAAATGAGCCTTACTAGCAGGGTTGCCAGATCTATGACCGAGGCCTTCTACTTAAAGACGGCTATGGTTTGACACTATGAAAATTTCTGCCACTAGCTATGCTGCAATCGCTAAAGAACCATAAAAGTACGAAACCGTAGTAAGATTAAATTTAAATAGGTTTGGAAATGGCATAAGTAATTTAATTTTAAAGTAAAAGAAACCAATTTGGCGGTTTCAATTATTTACTTAACAGAAAAACTCCGTAATTGGTCAGTTTGCACCCTTTCCCGACACCAGCGCTCAAGCGGCAGAAATTTTCCCTGTGCCAAACTTTTAATATTGACATTACTAACCTGTAGTCGAATTAACCTTAGTTGTGTCCATGGAAGTGGACTTGTGTGCGTATTTTCTTCGGTTCAGCTTGCCGAACTCATGTTGTGTTCTTATGAGAGTTCCCGCTACAATGCATTAGGGTAAGACTCTCCTGTCCCCCCCCCCTCCCCTGGAACACATAAACCTCTTTCATAATTGCAGCGAACAAACACACTTTCAAATTTTTATACGACAGACTCAGCATCTCCGAGACGTCTAATAGCAGAAGAAGAGCGGAAGGCGGGAGGCTAAAGTCGTGCCTCCATAGAGACGCCCAATGGACAGGAAAAAAACAATTTAGTTTCAGGATGAAAAGTCTTAATATATATTATCGCCATGTCATTAAGGACGTCACTTTGGGGCGTATTTTCCTCTAAAAAATTAACCATTATATTTCTATAAGGTACTGGCCATAATTAAGAGGGCGTGGTACATAATTCAACGTTAAAAGCATTATCTATAACTGTAGGTTTCTTGAAGCCAATTTGTGAAAACTAAACTAAAGCAATCCTAGACAATTGTTTTAGCCAACGTTTTAAACAAAATTGTTTCCAGTGTTACGAACTTCTGTGTCAGAATCTTTGACACCGGAACCTCATGTATTTAACTGCGGCGCAAGAGATCACTCATAACGAATTAGTATTTCTGGATAAATATTTACTCATACAATTGACGCGTTGCTATTATATAGGATTGTCATTAAGTATATTATCCATATTGGCTCCGAAAAAATCGTGGAAATCAACTGATGTTTCCAGCGTTTATTTATCTACCACGCACTGTTTAGTAGGTCTAGAATGGTGTCATATTTTATTTATACCGAAAAGCGTTTCTATGTATCAGGACTCGAATATTGTTATTATATGTATTATATAACTTATTCTAGAACATGTCTTTGCTTATGTTCTTATTAAATAAACTAAAATTTTGCGACATATATTATCTATATATTAAACGGTCTTTAACGATTTTCTTGCATTTAAAATTTTTGCTTTGTAAATCTTGTAAGGGTTTGTTCATAATTTAGTTTGTAAAGGTGACGTGTAGTAAGTTAATTCCTGTGCAGAAGTTGGTGGTAGAATGCAGAATTTTCGTAAGTAGGATTCATACGTTCAAAAACTTATGGAAATGTTGTACATTTTACTGCTGCCGGTTATTTCAAAGAGCTGTGTGGAATATACAAATAATATATTATGTTGATAACTGCAATTCAGGTATCACTATACACGGTTCGGAATAAAGTGGACAATCGAAAAAGGCCTGCTTAAGTTCTATTTTCAGCGAATTCGTATCTTTCCGCGCGTAACTGCTAACGGCGGGAAACATCTAACATGTCTGGGCACGTCTCTTGATGTTTGCGCATGTAAGATAAATTGTGCAGTCGGTAGGATTCGACACAGTTTTGATTAAATTAAATTTTTTAATTACATATAATACAATTTTGTCGATTTAGGTTGATTTTGTCCCAGTATTGTTGTATTTAAACAGGAAAACACACGGGACTATATTGCGTAATTTCGCTGCCAACCATACAAGCAGCAAGGGAACTATTGATAATGTATGATTATATGCAGTAACGGCTAGTGATATTTTTCAAAGGTTAAATTTCTAGTGCTCAGTTTATCCCAAATGACCTATATCACGATTCATTTTGGTTTCTTGAATACATACATATATATATATATAGAGAGAGAGAGAGAGTGAGAGAGAGGCATAGGTGTCAAAGTTATACTGTAATACTTCTTCTTTTAGATGATGTTTAAAGTAGTGGCTTACAAAACGTCGTGAGTGACTTCCTTAACTTTCATTTAGATTAATATGGAATAACATGGAATACCGTTGTTATATGGGAAGAAGAGGACGTTAATATGAAGTTAACCTAAAGCAACAGCAGCGTTACACCACTGTTAGTGGATCATACAAATATTTCATTGCAGCCACAATTCAGCTATACACTATATATAAATACTAGAAGATAACTGGATGAAATTTAGTTAACCTCAGTAGTATATTTATTTCAAATATACAGTATTATATGTTTTATATTTACTGCCGAATTTTCTCCCAATATTGACAAGAAATAACAAACATGTTTACCAATGCAGATACAGCATTCAAGGCAATCAAATGTGTGTACAGAATAACAATTCATATACGTAAAGAAAAGCAAATATTTGAGTACTCATGAGCTTAGTGTTACATGGATACAGTATGTACTAATGCAAAATACCTACTTGTGATGGGACATTTTATATTTCAACGTACAAAACATTGCTGGTAACCATGGGAAGCAATTTTTTTTAAAGTGGAAAATCATTTAATGGTAAGGTAGGCAACGAAATTAATACCCATTGCACTTGGTTTTAAAGAGACGCGTATGTGGACTTTCATCGCATTTGTTTGATCAAAACATGATCATGGTATTAATTTATCATATTGCCAGAAAATAAACGTAACCTTCCTTCCCCCCACCAATTGATATACTTTTACCGTAAAAATTAAGCCTCTTTTTTTTTTGCTTTCTGAAAAGCCGCTTTGTTGTAACGAAATGTCAGTGTCATTAAACATCATTGTCAAGGAATCGATTTTATATAAAAAAAAACAAGTTTAGTTAATATACATACTGCAGTCTTGTAAACACAAACAAAATCCTGAGTTCGGAGGAAAATAATATGGATAAACGTCCAAGCAAATATCAGAAAGAAAGCTATACGCGCTATCAATCTCTGCTGCACAGCTATATCTTCAGTCCTTCTCTCGCAGATAGGAATATTGGCGAGTCGGCTCCTGCCGCATTGCCTCATGCTTCCCGCCTGGCCGAGTTGAAAAGCGGGTGGCAGGTATCACAGGCGCGCAGCGACCGGCAACCAATCTGACTTGTGCTGCCACACCGCGGCAGATGAGAGAAGTCGCTCAAGTGCCCGGCGAATTGCCTCGGTGGATCAACGCAGCAGGGCAGTAACTAAGGAGGGTTCACACCTATAGCAACTTGCATATATGCTGCGCTGCCATGGTTTTGCCTCAATAGCGTTTGCAATCTTACACGTACAGATCACAAGTCAGATATAATACGTACTGAATTTGAACAACATATGAAAGTCACGAGTGCAATTCTAACTTAATGTTAGGTAATTTTTTTTTATTTAGTGGCGACCCTGTCATTTAATACTTTGTAATACATAATAAAAATATATTGCGTGCACCTCACGTTTTACTATAAAATATAAAAATATACATAAAAAGGAAGAATTTTACTATCAAATATGGCAAAAAATACCTTATATTACCATTTTTTTTAGCTGACCAGAAGATGATTTAATTTTTAGAGGAAGGCGTGAAGTCAGTAAACAGTGTTTACTGTTCTTTAAATACTATTCCCAAGTAGACATAATTTGCAAACATTGAATATTTTTGGAATAAATTTATATTAACCGAAGCAGAGGCTCTGTACGTCGTTTGGCGGCCTGAAGTGGCGAATCATATCCAGCAAATATCAAACTTGTCCTATTGGTTTTCAAGTATTTAATACTTACTAATTCTAAAGGCTTCCAGGATGTCCAGTGTGTAGACACAGAAGCAGTTGCAGGTGATAAAGCGACCAAATGGAAGAAATAATAACTGTGGTCCATGGTATGAGACTGTTGATTGTTACTAAATCAATTTATTTTTAAACCGGTCGAACTACTCTGTACTGCACTTATTATGTCATTATTGTGACGTCGTGAAATGATCGAGTGAACAGCAAGTGTAAACACAAAATCAAACATCGTTCATGATTTTGTTATTAAGTACTCTTATCTCACTACGGTATCTCGCAGAAGTACCACATTGCGTATTATATATGATTATGTCCTTATTGAAGATATATTATGCATACTTTATAGTTACAGTTATCTTATTTCTTGTACAAATATTGTATTAAATATGTCAAGATATTTTTATTTCAAATAAATATACGAGAGAAGAAATATTTAATGACTGCCAATTATTCGTTAGCGCTTTTGTGTCGCAAACAGCCGTCGATAAATATTCACAGTTATGTTTTGAGTAGAACAAACTAAAGTTGTACTACGATATCTTACTGAAAATCAGTAAGGCGTGTACAAAAAAAATATTGTATGATTATTTTTGTTAATCTTAAATTCATAAATAGTAAATTTTGTGAAAAGGGAATTTAAAAAAATGTATTGGAAACACCCACAAGACACTAACGACGACTTGTTTAAGAAAAAATGTTTAGTGAGAATCGTCTGTATTTAACTATCGTTGCATTCCTACAAATAACGAAATTTAGTTTTAACATTTTAAGTAAAACATATTAAGACTTAAATTGATAATTAAAATAAAAGTAGAAAATAACTGATGACCTTTAAACGACTAAACTGATTTTCTTTAATCATAGCTAAGAACACTCTTGATCAAGTCAACTTTCAAACAAAAAGAACCGCATCAAAATCGGCCCATTAATTTATGAGCTACAATGCCACAGATAGGCACACAGATACACAGACACGTCAAACTTATAACGCCCCTCTTTTTGCGTCGGGGGTTTAAAAATGAACAAATAAAGAAAAATCATACTCCTGATGTAAGCGTTCTACATATCCATGTTTCCTAGAGTCGTCTTTAAAAAACAACGTTTCTCTTGAAAGGTTATGAAAATCTCTTGCACATGAAACGCTTACTTTAAATTTTTAAATTTTTCGTGCTAGAAATAATGTATTTTCACAGCATTGCATTTCATTTAGAATCATGTACCGCGCCTTCAGAGTTACCAGTAACAACCATCCTGCAAAAAAAAAAATATATATATATATTTGCGATAGTCTGTTTTGCAGGTATTAAATAAATTTTAAGCTACGGAATTGTAAATAGTCAACACTTATTCTAAGGTCACCTGTTGGAAAAAAAATACGTACGCTCCAGAAGGCTTCTAGTTCAAAACTATCAATGGAAGTGTAGTTTATTTTATGTGTCTTCCGAATTCACTATGTACATGTAGTTATGCAAAAAATAAACCACATTATTAAAATGTAAATAATATACTTGAAATATATGAAAAGAATTTTTTGTAACGAATGCCACTTTAACTAAATTATTATTGGTTCCATACAATACAAAAAATGTGTTCGGATAAAGTGGTTTAATACTTATGAGGGTGTAGTAGATAAATAAGCGCTGAGTTCTTCAATTGAGATCTACACTTTTTTAGTCAATTTGGAAAAACTACAAAACAACAATCCTTGATAATTGTGTTCACCAGCTTTATGAACAAACATTCACCCACAGTGATGCATTTGTTAAACATGGCCTCTTGCACCGCTATTAAATGTACGAGATTTCGGCTTCAGAGATTGTTCTCCAGACATACGTTAATCTAGAAAAATTCTTGCTCAGAAAGTTGGCAAAATCTATAGTTAGGATTGCTGTTTTCTAATTTTTTGCAAATTGGCCTCGAGAAACCTACAATTCTGAACTGATGCCTTTAGAGCAGAGTTATGTAACATGCACGCTTACGTTGTATAGCAGTATGTGTATTTGTAGAAATATGTTTGCGTATATGTCAGTGTTTGTGTGTACACGTTCGCGTAAGCGTATTTATCAGTTTTTGATATCACTTGTAATGGATGTACCAACATTTTTAAAGCTAATTGTCTGGCATTTCATATGTGATGAGTGGATAATGCACTCAGGTATGGTTTATAGTGACCAGAGTAGTGAACTACATTGCTAATGGTATACACGAAAGTAAATTTGTTCCAATTTTTGTACCAAATTTTCAAATAAATGTTTTATTTTAATAATTTTATAGAAAATCCAGGAAAACGTTGAATATATAAAGTTGTGGTAAGTCAACGAAAGTTACTTTTATGTTCTTAGAAATAGTGTGTGGGTTTTGTTATGTATATTTATTATCAAATTCAGTGCGCAATTCTTGCCTAGCCTTCTGTTAACATCCTGAGTATAATTTTTGCAAATGAACTTTTGGAAAACCGTTATGAAGATAAACATTTCAACAACTAATTGAGATGCAAATCGCCATACTGCTTACGGGAAGTGTTATAAAATATAATTTTTATTGCCATATTTTTCTTTCTAACTGCAGAGCAGTCTTAATGCCACGCTATTGATAAGCAACAGAACCTCAAATATTTATACGCTTGCACAACGTTAAAAGGTCTGGAGGTTCTAACCATATTGATGTGCAAGCTCTACGCGGTAAATAAAATTTTGTATTTTTTTTTTCACTGTGTAGAAGTGCATTTATGCCAATAATTTGTATCGTCATTCACTTTAAAATTAAAAAGTTAAGTTATTTGTGGACAAGATTTAACAATGGGCAACGTAGGGAATTATTTCTACACCCATTATGCGTTACAAAATATTCGTGAAACAAAGGAACGTAAGAACTTTGCCGACGAGTGGGGAATATAAACCTGACCGCCATGAATAATTTACGTTCCCTGCAGTTGTGTAAACCTCACAGAACTGGCAGTGTTAACGTGTGCCGTCTTACTTACGCGTTGTTAAAATGACTCACGTAAGCAACAGTTTGGAGCACCTACAGAACTTTAACGCGTTTAGGCCCTTTATTCATAGCCAACTATTATTTATCCTTGTTTACAATGTAAAAATTGGCCTGTTGACAGCCAACAAAACTAACAGTAAAAAAAATTAATTTAAACTTGTTTTCAAACAAATTGTGAACTGGAAAAAAAAATACATGTACATAGTAGGTATATTATGGATTCAGAATAACCAAGTCTTAATAACTCATCACTAGAGATGGTGAAATCTCGCGAATTCAATGACCTGCATGTTGTAATCAAATATCATATGCATACTCAAGCCCTGTCTATTCATTCAAAGTCTGTTGTTCCACTGAGTAGCAGCTAGTGGACAAATGGTCGGGACTCGAGTATGCCTAGGATGTTTGATTCTAACAAGCAGGTCGTTGAATTGGCGAAATTTCACCATCTCTAAGAGAATAGTATATACGTACGTGTGTGTATATATATATATATATATATATATATATATATATATATATATATATATATATATATATATATATATATATATATATATATATATATATACACACATA
>PNEQ01050428.1:0-31201 GCA_003012365.1 Medauroidea extradentata
TTGCTGCGAGAGAGTCCCTTCATAAAGTTTTTAATGATCAGATAATGACTCCCAGGCAGTTGTTTGATTGGGCAAAAAAGAGTATCTCTTCTATGCACTTCATATACAGCTCTACACAAGAATATCAAAATGAGGAAGTTTTCTTGAGGGATAGGATATCTTCTGCTAAAGTAATTGTTGGTACCCAGAAACTTCACTCGTTTATTCCAGCAACAAAACAAAAAATTATTGTGAAGCCATATTCCTTCTCTGAAACACTACGCATGAAGACTACAACAATACAGGAAGGCGATATTGAATTCTCAGACATGGTGGGGTTTGTAACATGCAAGTATGATGAAAAATGGTGGTTGGGATTCATTTTAGACTCTTATGAAGACACAAGAGGTTAAAGTGAGTTTTCTACATCCAAATGGACCCTATCCATCCTACAAATATCCAGAACTACCAGACGTTCTTTGTGTACACAAAAGTGATATCCTCACTAGAGTTGATCCTCTTACAGCAACTGGAAGAGTGTACGCACTCACAAAAGGAGAAACGCAAACTGCTACTACAAAATTACTCCAGAAAGTCATTCACAGCAAACCCGCTGTGTAGCTATATTTACGTAACATGTAAGTAGGCTTAAATATCATAATTTTACTCACACACTAACCATTTTAACAATTAATTACTTTTAATCCCATCATGATCCCACTCTATAACTTTCAGGATGTACTATTTAAAGTCTGATACATAAAATATAATTTTTTCCCATTTAAAAAAAAAACTACTTTTTTTATATTTTTGTTATTAAAATTAATTTTTTTATTAAAAAACTTTTTTTAATGTACCAACATCATGTGAAATGTCAAATTAAAGCCCATTTAAAGAGCTTTTAGACAAGCTATCAAACACATCTGTAACTCAATTAGGAGCTGAGCTAGTGGCATTTGTATAAGTATCTACCATTGTTTTTTTTTTTAAATTTGGTTTTTTAAAAGGCTATAAGTCTCAAAATAGTATTTTAAAAATTCTAAAAAAAATATATTATTAAATCTCACCATGTGTACAAAATATATTCTGAATTTAATCACAATTGGGGGGGTTAAGGGTTTTAAGCATGGTTGATTTGACACGGGATGACCCAATAGAAGAATTTCATTTATCATAATTTCAACAAAACATTTTTGGTCCTCCGAAACCGGATACGATAAGCGTATTTTGTGCTATGAAACGACATGAAGCAGATGCCAGTAAACAAAAACACCAGCCATTACAACGTAACAAAATGTAAGTGAATGCATTTCTATCCTTATGTCATTACAATTGTTTGGTCGTTTAAAGCATATACAACATAGTCAGGGTCATCTGCATTAATTTATCCTTGTTACCTCGTACATCATAAGGCATGGCAGATTTAAAATCACTCGTACAAAAACGTGGTCAAACAAAGGCTAAATTAACCAGATTTAAATCGTTTGTTGATGCCTACCAACAAGGGCAAGATGTAATCGAACTTGAATTGCGGCTCAACAGAGCAGAAACCCTTTCTGATGAGTTCGAAGACATTCAGTCTAAAATTGAACTGTCAGATGAAGACGAAATTTACTCCTTTGAACGACAGGATTTTGAAACCCAGTTTTTTGCATGCATAGTGAAGGCTAAGGAATTAACTAGAAATTCACACAGTTCATCCTCATCAGCGAATAACCACACACCTAGCACTAATGACAACTTAACAGAAACATCATTAGCAGTGAAATTACCCACCATATATCTTCCGACTTTCAGTGGAAACTATGAAGACTGGCAGCCATTCTGTGAAATGTTTAATTCTTTAATTGATACCAACTCAGGTCTAGCTGACATTCAAAAGCTACACTACCTGAAGTCAGCAATAAAAGGTGAGGCAACACACCTAATAGAATCACTTCAATTAACCGCAGCAAATTATCCTGTAGCATGGACACTGTTAAAAAAATAGGTTTGAAAACAAACGATTGATAGTTCAAGGTCATGTAAAAACCCTGTTTGAGCAACCTGCTGTTGAAAGGGAATCTGCCTCTGCTTTAAGATCACTGATCGATAACTCTCAAAAACACATCAGGGCGTTAGAAGCATTGCAGCAGCCAACAGCACACTGGGACACACTCGTGATTCACATGCTATCATCAAAACTTGATGCAGTCACCCTGAGAGCATGGGAGTCTGAGAATGCATCTTGTGAACTTCCAACATTTGAAGATTTTTCCAAATTCTTACAGCAAAGATGTCAAATATTGGAAGCCATAAACAAGGGACGAAAATGTGCAACTAATACTTCACCATCAAACAAACCTCCATTTAAGCCTACTGCATTCAAGCAAAATACTGTAGCACATGTAGGTTCTACCACGAAATGCAAATTGTGTGATGGGTTACACCAAATCTTTCAGTGTGACACTTTCAAGAAAATGCCAGTGTCACAGCGGTACAGCACTATAAAAAACCTAAATCGTTGTCTGAACTGTTTGAAGATTGGTCACCAGGCCAATGTGTGTAGATCAGGATCATGTAGGATATGTAATGCAAGACACAATAGTTTGCTTCACATGCCAGCAAGTTCACTGAATGACAAGACATCACATAGCAACCTCAACACATCAGCACCACAATTTACTCCTGATTCACAAACATCATCTGTAAATGCTCATGTCAAATCGGCAAAAATTGTTCATGTCTTGCTGTCTACAGCTATTGTACATGTTTTAGATGTGCACAACCAAACACACCCATGCAGGGTGCTCTTGGACTCTGCATCGCAATCAAACTTTATCACTACAAAAATTGTGCAAATGCTAAACTTGAAACAAACCAAGAACTCAGCATCCATTTCAGGTGTTGGCTCAACAGCTACAAGTTCAGGATGCACTACTCAGGCAACCATTCAGTCAAGGTTTACCAGTTATTCAGCAACACTGAATTTCACAGTTTTGCCAAAAATAACATCAGAACTGCCAACTGCGACAGTTAACGTATGTGATTGGAACATTCCACCAAATATTAATTTGGCTGATCCAGGTTTTAACCGTCCTCAGGTCATAGACATGCTAATTGGTGCAGAGTTGTTTTTTTAACTTCTTTGTAATGGCCAGTTCAGACCCACAATAGGAAATGTGTTGATGCAAAAAACATTGCTGGGCTGGGTTGTTTCGGGCACTGTTAATG
Source organism: Medauroidea extradentata (assembly GCA_003012365.1). Classification (NCBI taxonomy): domain Eukaryota; kingdom Metazoa; phylum Arthropoda; class Insecta; order Phasmatodea; family Phasmatidae; genus Medauroidea; species Medauroidea extradentata. The sequence goes on from PNEQ01050428.1 coordinate 3,193, forward strand.
CTGAGTCACAAAATAAAATGTCTAATTTGTGTTTGTTAAGCACCCACAAAACAGTGAATGAACAACTTCAGAAATTTTGGGACATTGAGAACTGCTCAAATAAACCCTGCTGTAAATTGGATAAGCAAGCATGTGAAGAGCATTTCGTGGAAAACTGCAAAAGGGATGAAAATGGGAGATATCATGTAAGACTACTAGTAAATGAAAACATCACCAAACTAGGACATTCTTATGAGACAGCACTTCGTCGATTCCAACATTTGGAAAGAAGATTGGAAAGAGACCAAGGTCTTCTTCAAGGATACTCGAAGTTCATGCAAGAATATCTCAAGATTTTTGGTCACATGGAAATAATTCCTGATTCAGAGTTAGCCACTCCCAACCCAACATTTTATCTTCTACATCATAGTGTGCAAAAAGAAACTAGCTCAACTACAAGATTAAGAGTAGTGTACGACGCATCATGCAAATCATCATCTGGCTTGTCTCTTAACGATGCTCTCATGGTCGGGCCGACGATTCAGGATGACTTGTATTCAATTGTGATTCGATTTAGAAGCCACAGATTAGTGATTACAGCTGACATTGAAAAAATGTACAGGCAAATTCAGTTACATCGTCAAGACAGAGATTTACAGAGAATCATCTGGAGGGAACATCCTCAAGAAAAATTGCGGATCTACAGATTGAACACTGTCACATATGGAACTGCAAGTGCTCCGTTTCTTGCAACTAGATTCCTTCAGCAGCTGGCGAAGGAGGAAGCAGAAAACTTTCCAAGGGCATCGAAGATTACTCTCAGAGACTTCTACGTTGATGACCTACTTACAGGTGCAGATACTGAGGATGACATAAGGGACTTACAACATCAATTAACTTAAATGTTACAATGTTGTGGATTCAATCTGAGGAAGTGGTGTTCCAACAAACCAGAAGTCCTATCACAAGTCTCACCTGAAGACCGGGAAACATGTCATATCTTATCAAAAGATAACTCAATTAAGAGTTTAGGTCTACTATGGAATCCACATCATGATGTTTTTGCATTCTTCATACAAGACATTGATCAGGATGAGAGAGTCACCAAACGATCCATGCTCTCAAACACAGCGAGGATATTTGACCCATTAGGACTAATAGGGCCAGTAATACTACGAGCAAAAATGTTCTTGCAAAAGTTGTGGGAACTAAAATTAGTTTGGGATGAATCACTACCTGCCAGCTTAGATTCAGCATGGAGACAATTCCGTCAAGAGCTGCCCTATCTAAGAGCTTTGCAAGTGCCCCGCCGGGTTGTGGAGGATTTCATAGAATCACAACTCTTTGGGTTTTGTGACGCATTTGAATCATGGCTGCAAGGCGACGTGGATGACCATGTGGTTACAACATTTCCATTGGTAGAAGAACTTCCAGAGAGGAAGATATAGGAAATCACAGTATTTGCATCTATCCAGTCGCTAAACCTGATTGAAAAATATTCATCCTTCTCCAAGTTAAGCAGGATAACCGCATATTGTTTGCGATTTATCAACAATTCAAGGAATCCAGATCAGAAGAAGCACGGAAACCTATCAGTTCAAGAGATTCAGCAAACACAAAGATGTCTCATCAAGATGGTTCAATCAGAATTCTTCAGCAAGGAATACCACGATCTCTCTAGAGGTAATGAAATCAACAAACAGAGCAAATTGAAGAGTCTGAGCCCATTTATTGATGAACATAAACTCATCAGAGTAGGTGGGAGAATTCAAAACTCAAACCTATCATATGATGAAATACACCCTATAGTTTTACCAGCCAAAAGTGCATTGACTAGGCTAATAGCAAGGCGAGAACATTTGAAACAACTCCACGCAGGTCCACAGCAATTCTTGGCATCGCTACGAAGGAAATTTTGGCCTCTGGGTGGACGTAACCTAACACGCCAAATCGTGCATCAATGTGTGACCTGTTTTCGAAACAATCCTAAGTCATCAGAACAAATTATGGGGAATTTGCTCTATGAAAGGGTTACCCCATGTCGGCCATTCTTGTGCAGTGGTCTGGATTTCAGTGGACCATTCGGCATACGGACAAGCCACAGACGTGGTAGTGTGCCAGTTAAGGCATATGTAGCAGTCTTTGTTTGCTTTGCTACCAAGGCGGTCCACCTAGAGCTTGTCGGAAATATTACCACTGAATCATATCTGGGAGCACTGAAATGATCCATTAGCAGACGTGGAATCTGTTCTCAGTTGTTCTTGGACAATGCTACAAACTTTAAGGGAGCGAATCGAGAACTAAAAGAGCTATGTCAGCTTTTGTCATCAGAAATCCATAAAACACAACTGCAAGACTTTCTATTACCTTTGAACATTCAGTGGCACTTTATTCCATCTCATTCTCCTCATTTTGGCGGTCTGTGTGAGGCAGCAGTAAAATCCATGAAGTACCACATGAAACGAACACTAGGACAAGCCTACCTTAGTTTTGAAGAGACCTATACAGTACTAACACAAGTGGAAGCATGCTTGATTTCTCGTCCTCTTACTCCGATGTCATCAAATCCTAATGATCTCTCTCCTATAAAACCTGGTCATTTCCTTATCGGCAGTGCACTCACAACAACAGTTGACACTGATTTGAAGGTGTTGCCAATGAACAGACTATCCTGATGGCAATATATCCAGCAGCTTTTGCATCACTTCTGGGCTCGCTGGTCTGGAGAATACCTGTAAAGTCTTCAGCAACGACCGAAGTGGAGGCAACGAATCCCCAACCTTCAGCCTGGTGACATGGTTCTAGTGAAGGACAACAATCTACCTCCCCTTAAATGGAACTTGGCATGAATAGTGGAAGTGCATCCCAGTGCAGATGCCATGGTGAGAGTTGCTACTATTCGCACATCAGCAGGAACATCAAAAAGGGCCATAACAAAACTGTGTCCGTTGCCAAAGAATGACAGCAGTGTTATATAAATTAATTCATTTATTTATGAACTCAAGTGATTTAACGCCATTGTCTGTAATACACAATGTTAGTTGTAGCGATTGACATATGTTTTTCATTGCCAGTAGTATTGTCTTCTTGTTATAACATACAGTGGATTGAAGGCATTCCTTCAAGGTGTGGGCGGCTTATGTTGAGGACTTAGTTTGTAGTGCTGCCGCCAAGTAGCAGCAACATGCAGTGATGTGAAACTAAATCTTCTATGCGTTCCGCTAGACTTTGAATGCCGCGCAGCAGAGAGAAAACATTTTTGTTGGTACAATTGTTTATTATTAGTAGCAATGTCTTATTGTTAGCAGTACGTGCATATGTTTTAAATACTTTGTACGAAGTTTTAACGCAGTTATAAAAGCAAGTAAATACAATGATGAGCATTAAATAGAAGAATTTCATTTATCATAATTTCAACAAAACAATAATAACTGTCCAATAATTCACTTACAAAAATATTGCATAAAATTTCAGCCTACAGTGCAGTGCAAACAATCAAAATACAGGTAATACAGACTGCCTTAGTTTGTAATAATTGTCCCATATACTGCTTATCACTTTCATAAAGGTACACATTATCAGAAAATACAATGTACGTCTTGTTTACAGTTTCTGACATGTCGGGGAATGAATCCTTTTTCCAAATTCACAGCGCAGTAGAAAGGCAGTGAAGAAAAAAAAAAGGAAATATAAAAATAAAAAATGTCACAGTACCTTTTAGCTGCCAAGCATAGGACACCCACGTCGTCTTGTACCAGTGGTAACCTCCAACGTGCCTCAAAACAGGGCACAAACCTCGAAATATACTAAACCTGTAGATCTTGCAGGAACCAACGAAATAATGCAGTTTTGTGCAACTTGCTGAATGACCCTCACTCAGGGCGCACGCCGCGCTTATCATTCACGATTAGACGGGGCGATTTACTTGTGCACATAATGTGAATTAATTCATTAAATTAATTAAATCCTTTGTCGCTGAATGTTTAACAAAATCCACATTTCTTGACTTGACGCCCCTACACTTCCGTGCTATGCTGCGGCTAATAAAATGTCCTCGGTCTATAGGCCCATGAGTGCCAACCAAACATTTTGTACTTCACGAACAGTCATTTGGAGTAACTTTGTACCATTTTGGGGTAACATTGTACCAGGGATTTTCTTTTATATATTAGCTTTGTGGTATTCAACCAGTGTGCAAAATTTAAGGTTAACAAATTTATTCATCTATAGAACACAACCGTATTCTTAAATTCTGAAATACTTCACTTGAAATTAAACTAGGCTGGTGGTGCAAAGTTGCCCTGACTGGTACAAAGTTACCCCAAATGACTGAACTAGAACCTCATGTTCCACATAATCACCTTTTGCCACACAAACTTCTGGTACATTATTATTGTCCCTGCACTCAGCAATGTGATAATTAAGTGGACGACATACAGAACTGCTTTCCTATGTCCCGTTTGCTTAGGTCAAGCATAGGTTCTTCCTCACGCGCGGCCGTACGATTGTCTACGCGATCAATATGTGTGTCCGCCTCACCTTCCCCCACACAATCAGTAACTTCTCTCTTGGCCACTGTGTCAAACATGGTTGTACATCACAGCCTCCCATACCATGCACCATAAGATCTCCAACTTTAAATGGACAAGCTAACCGATCCCTATCATGTTTAACCTTAATTTGTTTGTGAGTCTTTAATAACTGCTGATAAGCTTCAGACCAGACCCGTGGGAGCATCACACTTGAATCGTCAATTTCAACGTCAGTCCCTTCCAAACAACACCATCCCTGGAGATTTGCCCGTAGCGCCATGTGGAACATTGTTCAAAGCTGCATTTAGAAGAGCGATATGTTCATCCCATCTCCTCTGGTTGTCATGATGAAAGATAGCCAGGACCCCTTTTACAGACTTATTGAGTCTCTCCACTAAATTCGGGCAAGGGTAATATGGGCTGGTGTGAACCTGCTTTACACCCCAACTGAAACATAAGTCACTGAGAATTTTCCCAGTAAAATAAGTTGTGTTATCTGAAACTAGACATTCTGGGCTCCCAAAAATTTCAAAGATATTATTTTCCTACTTCTCACAGATAGTAGTGGCCTTAATTTCTCTTAACGGTTCTTCAAAGGACCTAGAGTATACACAAATGTCGTTAAGAAAGGGAATCACAAAGCGATAGTGAAAATTCTCAAACAAATGGTTAAGAATCCTGGACAAACATGTCCTCCAAAGTTGACCACAAAAGGTACACGTTTCCTCTCGAAATGCCCCCAAGGTGTAACAAACCCAGTATATTTTCGGCTCCCCTCTTCCAATACACATTGATGTAATTCGGAATTTAGGTCAAAGACCGTAAAGTAGGTTGCCTGCGACAAATGCTGTAACAAAACGTCAATATTGAGCATCTGGAAAGGGTCCACATGTACCATGGCATTCAATTTTCTATAGTCCAGTACCAGCTGGTACTTTTCTGGCTCCTTTTTGACCAAAAAGGTTGGAAAGGCATACACAGACGTACCCCGACAGATCACATCCTGTCGTTCCAGATCTCTGATAATGTAGCGGAATGCCTCTAGCTTGGGTGGAGAACAATGGTCGGGAACACATTTAATTGGTTGGTCATCACTAACCTGTATCTTCACTGGCATAAAATCACAGTTACCTAACATAGAGGTCAGGAAATCCTTGAAATGCCTAGTCATCTTTTGCAATTTCTGTTGTTGGTTTGTCGTTAGCCTATCCCCCACGGTTTCTATTCCTATGCACCTAACCTCATTCGTCTGTTTCAATTCCCCCTGAAGGGAAATTGGACATTACCTATCAAAATCATAAATCAGTAGTTTCGTAGAGCAGTCAATCAAGGCCCTATTACAGAATCACAAATAAGCCCTTAGAATATCATAAATTTTCTAGTCCAACTAAATTTTCCAAGTTTAAAGTGCAAAATGATGTAATTTCTCACACGGCATCCCATCCCATTTGCCACCTGTAAGGTAAAGCCCTGTTCAACACCCAAGCATGATTTCCAGTAAGGAAATTCCTTTATTTAATTACTCGTAAACTGTTGGCTCACAAAACTGGCTGAAGCCCCTATGTCAACCATAACTGCTATCTCCAATTCTTTAATTCGTAAAGTTACCCCAAAATTTTTTTGTTCATAGGTTTGCATGGCTGCATCAGTGTGTCTACCACTATCTGTGTTGTATCCGAACTGGAAAGTACTTAGTTGAACAATTTGGGTTACACTGAGTTAAGTCATTGAAATGACAACACGGGTATCGCTACAGTGGTGGTACTTATTATTCCTGACTTTTTATATACACTTTAACTTGGTACAACATAACCATACTTTACATATATAGCTCAATGGCTTTCAATCTACAATACAATTCTGGCTCTCTGACCAGCCGCATGTCCATTCTGCCTGACCGCCCCCGAAAGTCTGTCTTGGCTTAACACATCTCAAGTTTTCACTCGGTCCTTACCAGTCACATGACGCTGGCCTCCCACATGGAGGGGATTTTGGGTTCACTCAGTCCAATTCTCCTAGTAAGGCTCGCTCCGAGCACAATAACACACAATTTCTTAGAAATAGTCACATGAGGAGTTCTGTAGGTCACGAGACCCGTACTGACGCATATACACTTTCGAATCATACTTCATCAACAGTACACTACCATAATCAAATACTACATAGTACAGAATACTTATAAACTTTTGATTACACTCTTGAATATAATAATATTGTTATACTTACATTTATAAACGTACATAACATATTAAAGAGCTCTTTAAAATCCTAACGTTTACCTGTGGCCCAATTATCAGCCTTACTTAAATTTTATATATTGTATATGTGTGTATGTATATATATATTAATCCATTTGTAGGGTGTTACCACATCTGGAGCTTGCGAAGACTTGCCTCCTGGCTCCCTCAGTGTTCTACTTCGACACTGACTGGCAGTATGTCCTAATTTCCCACAATTGGAGCATTTACAAGGATATTTTTCATGGCAACTAGACGCATAGTGGCCTTCTTGTTTACACTTAAAACAAGTGACCCTTTTTTCTCCCTTTTCTTTTCTTTACTCTTACTACCCTCTGTAGGACTACTCTGCCCTTCTGATTTGAATTATTGCTGAGCACTATAGGTTAAATTGTCAGCTTTTATCTCCCAAACTTTAAGATCAGACATGGATTTTGGCACAGTCAAGAAGGTGCAATGTTGCCTAACACTAGGATTTAAGTTTTCTAGAACCAACTCAATAAATTCAGCCTCCGATAACTGAACCATAAGTGCACAACAACATTCTGAAAGGTCCTGAATAAACTCTGAAGTTTTTTCCCCCTATGTTGAAAATGATTAATTTTGGTCATGAACTAAATCTTGAAAAACCTTTTTAGGACAAGGAACTTTCCACAACCTCTGTTTAAGCTTTTTACAACTATGCCCTTGCTCCAAGGCTTCCAACAACACATGCAATGCCGCATCAGAACAGTTGGGTATTAGCCCCCGAATTATTTCCTCATCACACAACACCAATGTACTTATTTTCAAACAATTGACTGCCCACTTAAAATTCAGCAATTAACTAGCATTAAAGGAATTTAACATTGGAACCCCTTTTAAAGAATTCAAAATCAAATTTTTCTTAATAGAAAAGTCTTGAGGCTGAAATACCTCAGCCTGATCCTCATCCTCTCCATTATTACCTGAATTTCCTGCCTTTTTTTTCATTATGACATCAACAAGTTTCTTCCTAAGTTTCTCAATCCCTTCCGTTTCCGTGCACTCCACTCCCGCAGCTCTCACGTTCTCTACCAGTGCAGGTATATGCAAGTTATACAAACAGGATGTCGCCATCCTGGAATTTTCGCCTTTCACAAAAAAAAAAAAAACAACCAAACTTCCCAAGAAGGATAAAAAATTATTTTTGGGTAAATTCCCAGCAGTGTAGCACAATCTGTCACACCCCGAACACAAAATCAGCTTTTACACAAATATTCCTAAAAAAAATTTGAGTGGACAACTACACATTTGGGTTCCATACTCACTTTTTGTGAAATTCACAATGTTAAAAAAAGAAAAGAATCTTTTCATGTTTAAATCTATATAAATATCCACCAGGGCAGTACCGGATATCTAACATCCTAGAGAGAAAAAAAAATCCAATTTTTTAAAATTAATTTTGTTTTTTCAAAAATAATTTTTGCAAATTCCTATATCCTTCCAAATTCCCACAAGGCGAACACGCTGTGAAGCAGAGTGGCACAGCTTTATCTGTGGTGTATTCAGTGAATGAATTTCCAAATAAACGCACAACAGATATTTTTAATGCATCACGGAGAACGCAAAGGGCGGTGCTGTGTTGGCAGTGACCGCCTTCTTATCGTCGCTACCGTCTTCTGCTGCTGTGCCGGATGACAGTCTCGTATTTGTAGCACTACGTCCAACTTCGTGACTCTGGAGAAACTCTAGCCATTAAATACACGTGTTTCCTTTTCCATTTTACTCTCAACAATGTCCATTCTTTCACTTACACTGGCCACTTTTTCATTTACACTGCCACTTTTCCGTTTACATTGTCAGTTTTTTGATTCACCATATCACTGGTACTGCTAATTGTACTGTCCACATTCTCATTTACGCTGTCTACTAAATCATGCAATGGAAATAAAAAAAAATTCATATGTACATACTATAAACTCAGTGCTTTTGAAAAAAAAACAGTAAATTTTTTCTGATGACACTTCTTTTCAGGTTTTATTGTTTGAACTTCCTTCTCCAAAACATGTAGTGCATTAATTGCAGACACACTGTTTGGTGCACTCAAAATATAGTTTCGCAGAGTTTGAAGTACTTGCACTGCATCAACAGTTGTTGGAATGGTCACCTCCTCTTCTGCATCTTCATCGTCGCTACTTTCTGCAGCGTCTGCGGCAAGATGACCATCAACAATGTCGTCTACGCTTTGAACCTCACATGTAATGACATCGTGGTCCAGTTGCATGTAGTCACAAAACTGTTGACCTGGTGACAGCTGCTGAAACTCTTCAGTGGCCTGGTTGTCAGCTGGAAGCAAGTTTGCACAGTCCTCCATTTCATCATCATTAGCAACTCCACATTCACCTTGTGAGCAGGACACTGATTGATAAACAATACAACATTTCTGTTTTGGACTGCTATTTTTCGATCAAATGCCTGAAGTTGCTTCTGGAACAATGAACCAGTCATCCATGACTTCTGATTGACTTCGTACACAGTAGGAAGAGTCCTGATGTTCTTGAAACAGCGTGGTTTTTTCGATTTACTGATGACAAATAATTGAAGCTTTACAGAGCCATCTGCATTTGCAAAAAGTAGAATTATTATTCGAGTTTTGCTTAGCTCGCCACCACGGCAGCATTCACCCTGAAACACATTGTTTTATTGGGAAGTACACTGTAAAATAAACCGGTTTCGTCCGCATTAAAAACATCTTTTGGCGAGTAGCCAGCCGAATGTTCTTTCAGCGACTCGTTATTCCACTTGTCTACTGTCTCATCTACACTCTCAATTTCTCAAGATACGACTTTGTAAACAACATTATGACGCTGACTAAATCGGTCAATCCTCCATTTGAGGCTGTAAACTCCTCAATGCCAAGCCTCAGGGCAATTACTTTGGCCTTCTCGTGCAGTATGATGCCACTAATAGGAATATTTTATGCACATGCACCAATAAACCACTCATATAATAAAGTTTCTAATTCTTTGAATTTTGAATATGTTACGTACTTCCTCTTCTTTGCACTGGGCTCACACTCAGCAGCGTTTGCTTCAATGCTCACACGATTCTTCACTATAGTGTTCAAAGTACTGACTGGAATATTAAGTTCTTTGGCCAAAATAACTCCTGTGCCCACATGTTTATCGAACTTCTCAATTATTTTTAATTTCTCGTCTACCGATAACGTATTTTGTTCCACTTTACGCTTTTCCATGTTACGTTGCCGAGACAATTCACGTGGTGGTGCTGTTCTTCCTTGTTACATAACCTATAACCGGATGTAAACATGAAAACAATAGCAAAGATACGTGTGTCGAAAAACAGTAACGATATAACAATTGATTGCTGTTCGACTGGTGTACCGCAGCGTCACTCGCAACAAGATGGCAGGAAAATCTACGCGAAGCAGTATCATTGCACATGATGCCATGTTGAAAAACCGGAACTTGACGATGTATTGCGATGTATCGAAACTAGTTTGACACGTGATATGTATAAAAATATTTTTTAGTCTATGGCAAATGGCGTTCGCCTGGAATGTTTGTAAACGTACACCGCGGGATGAGAGTTAGAAAAACGGTGTAAATTAAGGGAATGTTTATTACAGAAATGAATGTAATATAAACCGGACCGAAATAAATCAATGTTAATTGCAGGAAAACATACATTGCGAGAATGTACATACGCAGTTTTACTGCATTTACATTGATTATCTGACTATTTATAGTTTCATTTACACTACTAATCTGACTATTTGCTGTTTCATTCACACTGCTAATCTGACTATTTACATTTTCATTTACACTGCTAATCCTTGCACTTAGTCCCTCTATTAATGCACACAATATTTCAATATCAGCAGCCAGGTTCCTTGTTATTGTTCACAAAATTGAATGTAACATAACTTATCTTTACTCTGTTAAGATTCCACTACACACCGGATGTACAAATTCTTTGTTTTAAAGCTGTAATATTTGTTACAGAGTATGAATCAAAAATGTTTGTTTGGGGGAGGAGGAGGAGCGCAGTCTGTCAACTAGTCGCGTGACTGGAGATAGCGAGCAGGGGAGGAGAAGGAGGAGGGGCGCAGTCCGCTGTATCGATGCCGGGACTGTAGGTAGTGAGCAGGGGAGGGGAAGGCTGCACAGCCCGTCGGGCCGCCCAGCCCAACGTCCTCGAGAGCGCTGACTCGTTACAATAATATACAGAAGAATTACTTCTATATCATCATCGTCAAGCTTCCTGCAATTATCGTATCACAGAAATGTTAACTAGAAGTAAATATTACAAACATTTTTTATGTTCACGAATGCATAATAATAAATAACAACTTAAAACATTTTCCTCATCACATTGCTTTTTATTTGCTAACCTTGTTGCACTGTATTAAGGAAGTATTCCTAGTGATTTTTTTTTTTCAGCAGTTAGTTTTTTAAGTATCATCTTACCGTGTGGCACCTATAGTTTATCTACCAACACGTGATGCGGTTATAGGCACTGTTTATATTTTTGGGCATTATTTAGTTCTTTAACGTCATCCGCACGTATTTAATTTAATTAATATTTAGTTATGTTTTTGAACAAATGTAAATGAAATTTGAACTGTATAGAAAAAAAATTTTCCTTGAGAGTATGTTTCAAATGTGGGGTGCAGGATCTTACACAGGGGCCAGTGGTACATTGGTAAATATTGTACCTTAGAACTCTGATTTTATGATGCCTTACTATGTCTGAAAATTACCTCGCAAAGTTGTTTCCTAGCATTTTTGACATCTCTCTCCTTTTTCTCCTTTTCCCTCCAGAAAAAAATTAGACTTTTTCATGCTACGTGAGCTTCAAATATCATATAATAAAATACAACAATAAGTTTTAAAATAAATTTAATGGGAAAGAAAAATATATTACAGTTTAATTATTAAAATAGTGGCTACATCAAAGCGTAGAGTATGACTATGTGGTTTAATTAACATTATTGTTAATGCATTGTCTTTGTCTTCCCTGCAGCATCTGGAATAGAATATTAATTACTTTCGACAACAGTTTCAGGTGTCGCAATATACTATCTAGTAGCATACAAATGCTTGCGATGTCAAAAATTCGACCAATACAGGTACATATTTTGCGCTTTAATGAAGTTGAATTTGTAGAAGTCAAACCGAAACAAGAATTATGATGAAAATTATGTACATCCACAATGATGACACTACTTACCATTTAATTTACCTATGTATCTTGGATCTGTTAATAATGCAGTAGTTATAATGATGATTATTTTTTGATTTGTTGTGTGGTTAGGAATTAATGTAAGATATGTGATGTTTTAGCAATGGAAAATGCCTTTGCTGGTGGTGGTGGCATATCATACCTGAGAGGTTGTTTTGTGTTGAACTATTATTTTCAACTTAGGTCATATCATGAGGTAGAGAAGTGTATAGTAGGGAGCTGAGGAGAAGGCAAGGCAGAACGGCACGGTGGTAGTTGCGGCTGCATAGACCTCCGCTTGTAGTCGAGCCCAGCTGCATTCCTGAGCCTTGCCTTCTTCTCAGCTCCGGACTATATCTTCTTCATGGTTAAATTATTGTACTTTACAGTCTTTCCGTTGTCTGTATGAATTTGCATGTTTGATTGCAGCCAAGTTTGGCAGCAAGCTAGGGAGCCCCAGGTTTGACGACTTCACCACTGATCTTCTTCTCCAGTACATTAATGAGTTGATAAGGTGAGTTTTTTTTAATGTACATTGTTTTACTAAGGTATGAATGAAAAACTCTTTTTATGCACCTTAAAGTATTATCTTTTCAAGTAATTAAAGTGTTAATTTAGACATACATTAGGAATTTGTTCAAACAATTTGTAGATGATAACCTGATAATTAAAATTTTTAAGTGAAACACCCACATATTTTCCACATAGTTAAGAAAATTTCCTTGTGCATTATTTTGGTTGTATTCTGAATGATATAGAATAATATAGAGTCTGTTAATTTAATTTTCCAATTTATTATTGGTTATAAGGAACTGTAAAATAAATCTCAGCTGTAGTGTGTTTGCAGGTGTGTAAGTAAGCATTTAGTCTTTTTAAGCTTTTGTTGCAATACACTTTACAATTCTACAGCAATAATGTATTCTCTATTGGCTGGACATTACTCGTGTGGTTTGTTAACTATTTAATTTAACTTAAAATGTAGGGCTCTTCATGAAAAGTTTACTTGGGAACGAGTAAATTGGGACGTCAAAGACTACGTCGTCAAGTGCGTAAACTTGTAGCTGAATGATCCAACGAAATTCCTAGATGACCCACTGAACCTTGGATAAAAGTCACAGCAGACCACTAAGAATCCTACCAGAGAGCCTATTGCACGGAAAGGTTCTGATAGTTCTCCCAGATCTATTTTCCTGCTAGATAGAGGCTTACCCACTAGCAAATGCAGACACCAATACCATAATCAAGAAGATGGATGAAGAATTTTTTTCAAGCTGAAAATGTGTTCTTGGGTGAAACTACGAAAAGGAAACGTGTCTGCTAAACTATTTTTTAATTGTATTCATACTTTCAAATCCGTAGCCATGGATACGCTACACACACTGTGGTCCAGGCATGATGACGGCTAGCATGAAATTAAACATTCTGCTGCTTGGGTGGACGCACTTAGATAGCTGGTGAGAGAATTTGAGTGAGTAGGATGGCTCGCTGGCCACATGACACTATTCGCATCTGTTTTTGGTTTTCCTGCTCTGTCCATTACTACTTTCCGTCTTGGTACCCAAGCAATGCACTGCCCTAGTGCCCAAGTGTAGGAGGGTTTGTGACTGTGAGTTGACGGCTGGAAGGATGTTGCTCTGCTGGGCAGAGTATTTTACTGCCCCCCCCCCCCCCAAATCCCTTCTCGTCTATCCGCATCTCCTCAGACCTTGGCTAAACCTGGTGTAAAGGGTGGTAAAACACCCAGCAATGCATGTTTAGCACATCACATGTACACAGCCTTAACTAAGTCGAAATTATTCCTTCCCTCGATCCTTTTAGCCCACATTTTGAAGGTTGAAGTCGTACCTCACAGCCTCAGGAGGGAATCGTGCTGGATAATGCAGTTGGTCAGTTGGTTTTCTCGGGGATCTCCCGTTTCCTCCACCCTTTCATTCCAGCGCTACTCCATACTCACCTCATGTCACCCTTCACCAGTGCTAAAAGAAAGACCTCGATGTTGAGCGCTGACCAAATTCTCTCCCTCACTCAGGAGAATGGCATTCCCAAGATGTCCCATGCTGCTTATCTCAGTTTATTTCTCTCTCTCGTCTCCCTTTCTACAGGGTGGCCACCCACCTGGAAAACCTGGAATTATCAGGGAAATTGTGGTCACCTGGAAATATCAGGGAAATATCAGGGAATTTTTGGTTCATCTGAGACATTTCAGGGAATTCTCTTGCCTCGTTCTTTTTGAGCTTCCACAAAAACCATAGGAATGAATATAATTGAGTTTTGAGAGCATTATAACTTTTTTATTGAAAAAATTACTGTTATGCATGTATCATTATACTCCATTGTCAAGTTCGTAGTTATTTCTGCTGAATGTTTTGTCAAGTTCACTGACTGTAGTGTCAAAAAGGACATAAAATATTTATCTTTATTGGAAAAAGTGTTGAATAAAATGTCGAAATTTTGTTTTCATACTTGCAAAAATCAGGGAAATTTTTGGTTTTCTATCAGGGAAAAATCAGGGAATTTTCGTTGTTGCAATGAGTGGCCACCCTGTTCTAGCATCTTGTGTCTCTGCTTCCTACAAGAACTTCACAGTACAGTAAAGCATTTGAGAAACTAGTCAGCTCTAGTTTGACCGTATTCATAAAATAAATCACAAAGTGTTTTTGTATTAGGATAAGTAAAAAAATATTGTTATTGTTTTCTTTCCCCATTAATTCGTAGCCAAAAATACTTGCACCTTACTAGCTGTGATTTGAATACAGAGGAACAGTATAGTGATTTTACTTATTTCACATGGGTAACATGAGTATAAGGACCCCATTTTTTGAACATGAAATAAGGTTTATTTGCTGATCAGGAATAGCTACTGCAAATACAGCAGACTTGCAGTATGTGACATGATGTCATCTTTGTGTACACTACATTTGTAATGATTTTATATTGTATATCCGTACAAAATAAATGTTATTACCGAATATGTAAGGTGAGAGATGAGGTATCAGGTGAAAAATATTGTGAGAGCTATGTCGGACATGTTTGTTTGGGCTTCCTCCTCAGTGAAAAAGTGATAGGCTGCTAGCTGCTGCGAGCTGTGCATACATTTGTGCTGTCTTTGTCTTAGATTATGCAACGAGACTTTGGAAAGTGACTTCCAGGGTGGAGGATGTAATTGAATACTTTCAGAGCAACACCTTATACATTGTACCAGGGATGAGCAGGCAAGGGAGGAACCAGCAGAGTATCTGGCATCCAAACTCCTGCTCATAAAAAATGCACTGCCGTTGTCAGCTAGCCGCCTGGGAATGCACAGAGATGTCGAGTAACCAACCACAAGTTAGAGCTCATAGGTGTTGAGTAGACTGCAGTGTTTCCTGTCTGTAGCTAATGGCTGGCCTTCCGAGTCATGGTCGTCTAGCTGTGCAAGCATGGTACTTCTGGGAAGATATGGAGGGAGGTCAGCACTGTGGTGGAGGCGCAAAAACAGGTCATGATGCTGCTTGTGGCATATCGAAAGAAAGGTGATATTATATGTTGATTTCATACACACAGAATATTATTGGTTTGTGATGTGTAGTGAGAGTTGGGAGAACCCTACATGCAATGGAAGCCCAGTTTAGTTTTTGTCTGAGACTATGGAATGTTTGTGTATTATAGGTTCATAGCAGACAACCAGGACACTTTCCTGCGAGCAGAGGACTACCACGTGGCGTGAGAAGTGTTGCACGCAACCACACCGTAGCAGCTGTTGCACTTGTGTTGTATGGAAGTGATGAATGAACCTGTCGACCAGATTTGTGTCGAGTACACGTTGCTGCTTGCAGTGGAAGGATTTTGTGTGTTTTTGCACTTTTCATTCCAAAATTTAAAAGTTTTTAGTATGTCTTAACTACTTGAGGATGTTTTGTATGTTCTGATTTCATGAATGTTATCAATGCTTCTAGCTGGTGCATGTAATTTATCAGAAGTAAAAGATGTTTTTAGTAAAACTGGCTATGAAATCTAATGCAAGTTTTGTTTATCAAGTATCAAGAAAATAAGTCGTTCGTTTGTTTGACTCAGAGCATTTACACAAATTGTATGCTAAAAAATAGTTCATGCACTATCATATGATTTAGTGAAAGATCCACCTCGCATGAGATATGGTTTTTAGCTTGTTACATCACATGAAATTTGCACATATCTTGATCATTTCAATGCTGCGCTGTTCAAAATGAAAAGTCCTGTACAGTAAAACCCCTTTACATATAACAACCCTTTATATAACAACCACCTCTGTATAACAACCCTTTACTCAAGAACCGTGGGGTTTTAAAATAAGGGTTTTGCTGTTTAATTAAACCTCTTTATAAAGACCACCCCTATATAATGACCCTATTCTAGGGAACCGTGAGGAGTCTTTATAGAGAGGTTTTACTTTACAAATTCGTAAAACATGTCAATCATCTGATAAAAAAGTAACTATTCAATAGTTATACAGTAAAATCCCATAATAACGAGCAGGGTAATAGGGAGAACTCGGTTATAGTGAGGTCGTTATGAGGAACCAACAAAAATAATCACAAAAATTTTAATTTAAAAATGGTAGAAAAAAGTGTTGCATTTATAATGGCCGCAAATGGTTGCAGTTATTTTCTCGAGAACTGTACTGCCACACATAGTGAGTGTGTTCTAAAGAAATAAGTTGGTGTCCCTTCCTCCCGCGCAACCCAACTGCCAGCCGGCGGCCCCTTCCCACACCCTGGCCGGCCGGCTGGTGCCCCGCCCGCCTCTTCCCAACCCCTGGCCAACCACTCAAATAAGGCGGTTCGCTCACACCTTTTTCATCATGTGCGGACCGTAACTTTTTTACCATGTGATTTCTCATGCCCTTGGATATGGTAGTCTTTGTGCTGTGTTTTCTGAACTCCTCTTGGTTTTAAAATTTTGATTTGGCAATATTTTGGTTTGTGTTTTTGAATTATTTTGGAAACCTTGTTATTTTTATTGGATTTGGATTTCTGGTTTTTGGTTTCAACAAAATGATTAGAAAGAGAACATTCTTGACACTTATGAAGAAGTACAAAATCATCTAAGAAGTGGACGAAAACAAGATCATCAAGACAGAAATTGTGCTGCAGCATGGCATTCCGAAGTCATTTATTAACTATGATCAACATCTTGACGTTTGTAATTGTTTACTATTGAATGAATTGAAACTGAGTATCAAGTTCCTCTTCATGCACATCAGTGAAGTGTGTAAAAAAAACTCTTGCACAGAGTAGAATAATTATACAAGCAGATTATTTTCGCACTGCCAGCCGAGCTAGAGAAGTGAAAGAACTACAAAACAAAGGAAGTAGTAGTGTTATCATCTCGTCCCATCTGCTAAGCGAACGTCAGGAGCTGTGACTAGATAGTGGTCAAAAGTGGAACTCGTGACACAGGTTAGACACGTTGTGTGTGTTGTTTTTTTTATCTAACCAGTTTCCAGAATGGTCTGTGCACGCGTGCGTGAATGTGTGGGATCACTCGCTGCTGTAAAGTAAACATGGACAAGGCCCCAGGAGGCAAACAGCTTTATCAAAACGAATGTGTGCCAGCTAGAATTAATGTTGCCGGCATAGTTTGTGCCTAATATTGTCTCGGCAAAAAGTCTTAAATGTCAACTATGACATAAGTACATTCGTTCCGAATGAATGTGCCTATTGAAATAAATAACTGTTTCAATCAACAACATTGCGATAGTACCTGGTAAATAGTTTTTGTTGTGTCTGTTCATGGACACCACAAGTTCACATACTAGCTGAACCGAAGGTCCGAAGCAACTGGCTTGGGCCAGCGCTGTCAACGTTTACCAGCTGACTGTGTGACGTCAGCAGTACCAACATACAAATAGGTCAAGGCCATAACACCTCTTCCGTCTTAAAAGGAAGACAACATATAACACAAATAAAATATTAAAACTGTACTCAGATCAAATTTTAAAATAGGTTTTGTGTCATGGAGTTGCACATACTGTAAGTATCGTTGAGGAGGCCGAGATATTCGCCCAGATCTTGTAGTAGTAGTCACCATAGTCTGACCATTGGGCTGTACACCAGTCATTCTGCTGCATGATGCTCCTCTATACATGGTAACCTGGGAAAAACCTGAAAACCCGTTGAACGGTGACGATGGTGGAGAAGCAGTCCCAGAAGGTTCTGAATTGCCTCCGCAATTCAAAGATGTGGCCTCATCTTGGACACCAACTGTAGACGTTAATAACTGTTGTCTAGCTATGACTGGACATCCCTCCACCACCATCAAAGGATGTTCCTACTGTCCTGAGTTTGACTGCTTTTCAACTACAGTACCGTATTTTCCGGCATAGCATATAAGCCGACAGTTTTTACATATTTTCGGCCTTCAAAAATCGCTACTTGTCTTATATGAAGGTGCAAAAATTGTTAGTAACCCTAAAAATCGTTTGAAAGTTAAGCTGTAAGCTGTGGTGTTGTATGATGTTTCAAGGAATTGCGTTTTTCGTCACAAATAAAAAAAAGCGTCTTTTTTTTTTTTTTTTTAAATTTGCGGTACAAAATTTTGATGAGCATCATTCACAACAAAGGACACGTTTACCTCGCAGCGAAGCGGCGATCGACGCAGCTGGAGCGCGTGCCGTGATACATTGTCTTGCCAGCCTACAACTCTCGAGCGGAGAAAATGAGGATCTAGGTCTGCATGCTTACATCCTTTGTCTCGCAAGCACAAAACTCTCTGGCGGGAAAAAAGAGAGGATCTAGGTACAGTACCACACATTCATGTGTCTGTCTAGCGCTAGGCTGGCAGATAACAGCAGCGCACAGGAATGCAATGACCTTGCAAGCAGCTGTTGTAGTATGGCGTTGCCATGTAGTGTGCGGCGTGACTCAGTCCGGCATTGCCAAGTCTGCTGCTGCCGTGCATTTCTTTGGCTCTTGGGCGCCTGGAGGGCAGTAGTAGGTGATGTTATTCATTTGTGTGTCTCCTATGATGTTTATATAACGGTAATAAATGCATTAAAAATACTTAAACTAAGATTTTAATGTTCCGGGCAAAGGAAAAAAATATTTTCTGTCAGCAATTTCAAAATTAATAGTTTACTTTTTTTTCAAGATTTTGTACCTTCAAAACCATGACTCGTCTTACATGCGGGGTCGTCCTATATGCCGGAAAATACTGTA
The DNA here is from genome assembly GCA_003012365.1 of Medauroidea extradentata. Taxonomy (NCBI): domain Eukaryota; kingdom Metazoa; phylum Arthropoda; class Insecta; order Phasmatodea; family Phasmatidae; genus Medauroidea; species Medauroidea extradentata. The sequence goes on from PNEQ01050428.1 coordinate 22,321, forward strand.
CTTGAAATCTGTTTATCACTCGTTGACGAGCTCTTGGTTAATAATTCTTGCAGCTGTTGTGGCAGTTCCAGGGTATTGTTCTTTTTAAAAAAAGGCTGCAAATTGTCGTAAGAAAGAGGCTCAGGAATATCTTCGCAGAGATCATTAATGAATCTGTGACGTAAATCATCTGCTGAAATATTCCTGAACAGAGCACCATCATCCATCTTAACGTGATATGCTCTTGCACCCGAGTGTTCATGTATTACTCCAGGTAACCAAACCGATTTTACTGTGCTATGTTTCAACATCCAAACCAGTTCACCCATATGGAATTTAGGAGAAATTGACTATGTACTTCTACTGCAATTAGATGCAGGGTGCAACTGATTAAGATGAGTTCGGAACTCTCTTCCCATAGCTTCAGCAGGAGTTCGACCAGTAGACTGTGATGGTCGTGTTCACATTGCCCATAAGGTTCGTGCAACCCGAACATGAATGTCAGTATTGTTAAACTTTAGCATTAATTGTTTGACCGTTTGTACAGTCCTCTCGGCTAAACCATTGGAAGATGGGTGCCATGGTGGTGTATATAAGTGACGTATTCCATTTTTTTTAAGGAACTCATTAAATTCTTCTGACGTAAATTGTCGTCCATTATCGGTGACTATGACTACTGGTTTGCCATAATCTGCCAAAATGTACCGCATATGCGTAACAAGTGTTGACGCTGTCAGGTTTGTCATTACTTTCACAATTGGCCATTTAGAATAGGCATCAATTACTATCAATAAATAATGTCCAAGAAAAGGTCCGGCATAATCAAGGTGTACTCTTTCCCATGCAGTCTCAGCTCGCGGCTATGGACATACAATAGAACGTGAAGATGCTTTTGCCACTGACTGACAGGCTTGACACAACTTCACCTTATTAATAATGTCAGTATCAATGTTTGGCCACCAAACAATACTTCTAACTAAGGCTTTACTATAATTCTCACCTTGATGTGTTGCATGAATTAAGTCCAAAACACTATCTTGTAATGAAGGAAGAATCACCACTCGCTCATGCCAGAGGATACAACCTGAATGCAGTGATAATGCTGACCGTTTAGTATAATAAGCCAACAATTCATTTTGTACCTTTTCTGGCCAACCATTCTGGATAAAACTTTTAACTTGCCTCAAGATCCTGTCATTATCTGTAGCCTTTGTAATATCACTTGGTGACCATAAATGTACAATCTTAGCCTCGAGAAGGTGCACACCAGCAGGATCTGGAAAACACTCATCACTCGAAATCTGCTGAGGCAATCTACTCAAACAATCTGCATGACCAACTGATTTACCAGATTTGTGACATAATTTATAATCAAAGGAACTTAAAATCAGAGTCTATCTCAACATTCTTGGTGAGAGATGTACTGGTATAGCCCTATCAGGTGCAAATATGCCCAATAATGGCTTATAATCTGTGATAATCATAAATTGGTGAAAAATCAAATAAGAAATAAATTTCTTGACTGCAAATATTATAGCAAGGCCCTCACGATCTAGTTGAGAATAGGCACGTTCTGCCTTAGAGTGTGTTCGTGATGCATATGCAATCGGAACCTCCTGCATTTAGCCCGATTGGTCACATGGTACCAGGTGTGCAAGCACTGCACCGACTCCTACTGGCGATGCATCAGCTGTAACCACCAAGGGCAAATCTGGATTGTAATGGACCAAGACTTGATTACTAGTCAACATGTCTTTTACAGTTTGTAATGCCTTTTCATGCCTTGTATCCCAAGTCCAAGAATTTTTTGAATCCAATAAACGATATAAGGGTTCCAGAATGGTTGACTTATCTTTAAAAAATCTACCATAAAATGAAATCAAGCCCAATAATGATTGAAGTTATTGTTTGTTTTGTGGACTAGGAGCATTTATAAGTGCTGCAATTTTATCCGTTGTAGGGTAGATACCTTTAGCATCAAGTTTAAACCATAAAACTTCAATGGACGTAGTCTGCCATACACATTTATCAGGGTTAGCTTTCAACCCAGCATTACTAAGAATTTGCTAAACATCAATCATCTTGGCCTGATACTCTTCCAAAGTTGCACCTTTAATATAAATATTGTCTTGATAAGCAATAACACCCTTAACTAGTCCCAACAAACCATCCAACACCCGTTGAAAAGCTGACGATGCAACTTTAATACCAAAAGGTAAACGAATAACCTTATGGAGACCCTGCACCGTATTCACAGTCAATACATGAGATGTTTCATCTACTGGAATTTGAGTATAGGCTTCTTCTAAGTCGAGAGTTCCATAGAATTTACCACCTGCCATTTCAGACAGAACTTGGTCAATGGTAGGAGACCTATAGGAATCGGCTGAAAGTGCACGATTAACAGTACCCTTATAATCAGCACAAAGTCTCAGGGTACCATTGCGTTTTAGCACGGGAATGATAGCTGTTGCCCAGGGTCCAGCATGATTCACAGAAACCCAAATGCCCCTTCGTACATTGGTCTCAATACTCTCCTCCATCTTAGATGTAAGTGAAAATGCAACATTTCGAGCTCGCTGATAAACGGGATTGACCGCGCAATCCAAATCCAAGTGCAATGGAGGGCCCTTATAACAACTTGTGCCAATGCCTGAAATCGTTGGGAATTTTTGTATCATTTGTATAAAATTCATCTCAGACATTCCCACCTGAGGTACAACTGGAGACGAACAGTATACACCCTGAATTTATACTTTTAGAGCATCAAACCAATTTCGACCTAAAAGATTTGGTCCCAATCCCTCTACCACTAGTATGGGTAATGTACAAGTAATTTCTTTGTACTTAACAACTGCTTGAAATTCTCCAATCATAGTTAAGAATTGTGAGGCCCATGTTATTAGTTCAACTGGTGCCTGATGTAAAACAGGGTGTTCTACCATATTTGCAAATTTAAGATTGTAAGTGTCCAAATTTAGTAAAGTTCTCGCACAACCAGAATCTATTTCAAACTGTAACTTCACGTTATTAACTTCTACTTGTATTGAATATGGCTGTATACATTGAACTGCTATTTTTTCAGACAATACAAATAGGTCATCACCCTGAGATTTAAAGGCATTCACTTTACAATCAAGTGTAGGCTTATCAATCAGCTTAATTGGATTTCTTTCAACTGGATCCATTTTTGTTGTGGGGCTAAAGCTACCAACAAAATTTGCATTACTGCCATTTCCTGACTGCGAAACAAATTTATGCTTCTGTTTACAAACCTTAGCAACATGCCCTATTTTACCACATTTCTGACACTTCAACTTATCCTTCGAAACACTGCATTGTTTGGCTGTATGTCCAATCTCAGCACATCTAAAACATGTGATACTGTAACCAGTATTAGTATTTTTTGAAACATTAGGCTGCCAACTAAATTGTGTGACTTTAAGTTTATGTACATCTTCAACACCTGTCTTTCTAACTTCCAAAACATTAGCTTCAGAACATTCAACCAGCTGTACAATTTCCAAAGCTTTTGTAGCTGTTAGGTCTTTCTCAGAAAATAACTTAGCCTGTATTTCTGAATTTAATAAACCACATACGAACTGATACAAGACCATCGTAGTAGACATACTTTCAAAACAATAAACGGCAGCCAGACGTTTAAATTCAGACATATATTTGATTGCATTCTCACCTGGAAGTTGTCGTCTGTTAACAAATTTGTTGTAACTTACCATCGGGTTGACTGTAGGCGCAATATTTTCATCCAAAACTGATACTAGCTGGTCGTATCCTAAATCACGTAGCGATTTAGGCATGATCCAATCCTTCAAATCCCCTACCGTATGATCATCCAACATTTCAATCAACACACCGCGTTTTTGACCGTCCGTCATTTGACCTTTTAATTAAGCCTAAACTAAAATCTTTCCAAATGTTCTTTCCACGTCTCCGGGCATGAGTGATCGTATTTAATGTATGCACTCGCCATAATGTCCGTAATATCACGTAACTAATATCATTAAACAGTCACGATTACTATTTAAAATACGCGAGTAAACTTCATCCTCGTCGCCATTGTTGTGTCTGTTCATGGACACAAGTTCACATACTAGCTGAACCGAAGGTCCGAAGCAACTGGCTCGGGCCAGCGCTAGTCAACGTTTACCAGCTGACTGTGTGACGTCAGCAGTACCAACATACAAATAGATCAAGGCTATAACAGTTTTGAAACGCAGACATTGCTGGCACTTAGTTTACATTGTCAGCGATATTCATGATTTATTATTATGAATTCATGCTTGATGTTGAGCTACAGAAAGGTCGTATATGCACTTCCAGAGTATCCATTTATTCAAAATACGCCATTCTATTGAAAAATATGCCAGTAAACGTTTTTACGATATTCTTGCAAAAAAAAAAAACCAGCTGTTGCTGTCACAATATATCACCGGTGACTTTTTGCTTAATTTTGAGCCAAAAAAAGGTTGTACACTAGACCCTCGATTTTACGAACCGTGGATTTAACGAAGGTAGCAATTCTACGAATACAATCTCAGGAACCCTCAAAAAATAACAAAATTCTATGACAAAAAAATTTTAAGGAATTACATTGACAATGAATAAAACTTATATTATCTAATTCACGGCATTAAAATATGAATTGTAGAGTTGCAGTTATTACTTGGTAAGTCACAATATTAAAATTAAAACAAAAATAGTGAAAATCCGTTAAAAAATGTGGCAGTGACAGTTTGAAAACCGCGCATGCTCCGCCGCCGCCGCTTGTGCCAAGCCGGCCGGCCTGTCTCCATCAACTACGACGTAGTTGGATCTATATTGAGGTCATACTATAGCCGCAAAGTTCCAGCGCATGCGCATATGCTCATTTAACTATAGTATAGCCTCCTTCTAAGCTGTTTCACGTCTTATATCTCTCTCACCTCGTGCCGAATGTGTTTACATTTTTACACAAACCCTATAAATAATAACGTGAAATTATTTTGTAGGGGAGGTGGGCGAAAGGGTAGTCGGAATGCAATTGAGGTGAAATAGTGTCAATTGCCAGTATGTTGCTGGGTTCTTGCCTGTGACACTCTTGCTCACGCGCTGTCGTCTTGCCTCGCATGCAGGCTTGAGGCGACAACTACACATTTACACAAACCCTGCACAACTTAACTACGAGTGTTCCTGTTTACAAAACGCAGCATTGGTACATACCTTCCACTGTAATTAAAAAAGTTTCATTTGACTCAATGCCATTTGAAAACGCTCCCATTGTATGAAAGTGAACTCATTAATAAAAGAGGTCTAACATGTTGTGGGCTGCACGTAAGTTGCATGTGTAAATACGGTATCAGCTAAGCGACTAGCTGTTATTATTTGACGCGCAATGTAGAGGCAGTCGCCACAGTGCAGCGAGATTCTGTGGTGGGCAAATGACTGTTTTGATTGCAAGACAACACTCTGACAGCTATGTTGGGCTGTCACTTTTTTTCAGTTCATTTTTTCGTGATTAACGTACTCTTTGGTTATTATTATAAAGAAACCCGTTATTTCATGTTAAATAGCAATTTTAAACAACTTTTGGGTGGTTTTTTTTTTTTTTTGTTTTTTGTTTTTGTGCATCAAAATTGACCCAATTCGGTTATAGTGAGGACCAAACTTAGAACCATAACATCTCGTTGTAATGGGACACACTTTATAATGGGACACTATTGTAGTGGTCAACTGTTATGTTTCAAGCAGGAAGACGATTTGCGGGAAAAATAGGCATTTTCTGGAATTACACAAACGGGAAAAATCCGGGGAAAACTTGTATTTTTTACGAATAACCTGGAAGTTCTTTTCGCGCGCTGATGTACGCAGGATAGCACAAAAATTTGTCTAATTGTTATGGATTTAATCACAGAAATATGGAGTGTCGCAGATTTATTACCGAAGCAAGGCTTTGTGACGAATGGCAGTGTAAAAATCACGTTTCTAGTGTGCGTGCTACGCGAATGGAGAGTTCGTAAACATCATGTGATTGCACAAAGAACTGAAATATTTTAGTGTATGCATGTCCTGATAAATACGGTAAACTAAATCTAGTGGTTTCACATAATTATGGGATGGCATTTTGTGTGTTGTACAATAAAACTAGTACATGTTCTCGGACTTTTCATTTGTTCCTACACATGGCACGGTAATTTTGGTAGGCTAGATTGGCTAACTTGTATTGTTTTGGTTTCTCTCTCGTAATCCTTCATCAAAGCGTGTTTGTCTTGTGTACGTACGTGAAAAAATTGTGGATATGAATGTGTAAATATTTTTCATGTCTCGGTAGTGTTGTATTTTTCAGTGCCTTTTTAGAAATGATGCTTGCGACGACGCAATGTAATTGAAAAGTAAAAGGCAACAGTTCTGCGTAACTTTCGGCCCAACTATTCGAAAGAATGGCCACACTTGTCCTCTTCAAATGTTTTTGATTCGACAGGTGTCTATATGCCGTTTTTGCACTACGCAGTTTCATGTCATGGAACTGGAAGATGAGTTAACATTGTGCGAGAGAGAGAGAGAGAGTGAGTGTGTCAGTTGAAACCAATGCCGGTTGGCTAACTGGTACAAGGGAAGGAGGGAAGTCACGCCTTGTCTGCCTCCCTGCCCCTGCCTAGAGCGGTATAGGCCCGGGTGGTTGCGAGGCTATCTCTGGCGGGCGCTGGCTAGCCGGCTGCCGCCCACATACGACAGGTTCACATCGTACCTACGCTACAACTCAGTGTCAGTGTCGAGTAAATGTGCAGACGCGACTCATTTTCTACGCTTCATTCGTAAGTGGCGAGTACTTCTTGGATGTGACGTGACCGTACGTGGCTGTGTTTATTTACATTTTCTGTTCAAATTTGCTTTGGGAAAAATGTGAAAGTTTGTGGCCTATAACTTTTGTATTAGTACTGTTAAATACTGCATTGTTGCAGTATTTTGTGGAGACAATGACGCCGAAATTATCTATTAGCGAATGGGCGAAACAGTTTTCCAGTGATGGGATGGAGAAATCTGGGGATGTTTTACTTTGCAGTTTTTGCAACAATGTGATGCCGGTGACGTGACACATTCTTCAAGCAAACGCCTGTGAAATAGCTCGTGAAAAAGGAATCTCGTTGGTCCTGACATCAGCTAAGCAGACATGGAAGGGAGGGTGGGTGGGTGGCTAGTGTAAGGTACATCTGGCAATGGTGGCAACTTCAGCTTGTACGAGTTGCCACTTACGTCACAGTGTCTGCATTCCAGCAGTCCCTCCTTCTCGCACTTGACTCGCTTCCCATCTTCTTGTTTACCGACTGCTACTGGTCGGCATCATTCCCTCCCTCCCTGCTTTTCGCCTACCCCACCCCATCTCTTGCCCACATGCTCAGTTCAAGAATTTTTCAGCTTTCCTGCCGGCTGCCTCTTCTCGCACGGCCAGAGCCTCGGCTTACAGCATTCACCGTATTACATTATAAGGCCATGCAATTTAATTTTACAATTTGAGGACTTTAAAATTGTCATTCACACTGTATGCGATGGCACATTACATGCGGAAAAAATATGGACAACTACAGAAAATAACCCATTGATGCGGAGACAAAATTTGTGATATTTCGCATATTCAACTTGAAATAGTTTTATTTCGCATTTTGACACTAATTTCGGAGTTATGTACAGTAAAAGTCCGATGTAACGAGTACGGCATATAACATAAAGTTCGCTATAACGTTAACTTCCCTCGGCACCGTCAATTGCACATACATTGTGTGGGTAAAATATGTTGGTTTTAACGACAGCGCAGAGAGTTCATTTTCGCTATAACGATAAGTTAAATTGCAGCAGTTAGTCGTCAGATTGGATGCAGGATTAATAGTGTTTTAGGAAACGTTTTCGTTTTTGTGCGTAAACGTTTACCGCTGTCGGCAGCGTAGTAACGGCAACACCGCGGTCACGCTACTGCCGTACAATATGCCAGCCATACCTTTTTGTGCACGCGCGTGACTCGTCATTGAGTTGGCCCCGCAGCGAGCACACTCTGCATGGTGGCGCGGCGCGAACTATTAAATTGTGTGGGTTGGCCCCGCAACGAGAATAACATTCTCAGGCGCGAGCTCAAGATGGGAGGGGAGGAGGGTGGCGGCCCGCAATGAGCATCATGTGCCCTGCATCGCGGCGCAAGCTCGATGACTTTCTGCGCGGAGGGGGGGGGGCGGCCGCCCGGCTCACAATGAGCATAACGTGCTCTGCATCAACAAGAGGCGAACTCAGTTTGATTTGTCTTGTGCCAATAATCTGATTGTGGTTGTATCCGTTGTTATACGTGTCACGTTGTTATTCAGCCCAGCTTTGTTTTTCCAATCATGGATAAAAAACGAAAATCACTTGATTTATCCACAAAATTAAATATAATCCAGGAATGTGAAAACACGTCTGTCAGTAAAAGTGAGATAGGGAGACGTTACGACCTGACCCCGTCGACTTTGTTCACGATTTTAAAAAACAAAGAGAAGATCAGATCTGCCGCCCTGAAAGATTGTGCGCTGGCTAAAACAAAAAAACTTCGCATGGCAAGACATATAGAACTGGAAGAAGCGTTGTTCACTTGGTTTTCGCAAAAACGTGCGCAGGGTATTCCGATTGATGGCCCGATGTTGAAAGCTAAAGCTTCACTACTGTCGTTAGCAATGAACGTCAATGATGACTTCAAATGTAGCGATGGTTGGCTTAACCGCTTTAAAGCAAGAAGAGGAATTACACTGCACAAAATTACTGGCGAGTCAGAAAGTGTCAACCAAGTAGCTGTCAATGACTGGCAACCAATTCTTGCTTCCATACTACACAGATATAAACCTGCCGACGTTTACAACGCTGATGAGACGGGGCTTTTTTATAA
>PNEQ01050439.1:0-17035 GCA_003012365.1 Medauroidea extradentata
CCGAAACACATAAAATATGCGCGACATACATGCCAGTACTGCCAGAAGGACTACGTCCTACTAGAAGGACAACTGCATATATAGAATACCAATTTATTGCGTCCTGCTAGCAGGACTTTCATCTAATAGTAACTATGTACAAAAGTCCTTCCGGAAGAGCTTCCGGCAGGACGCTGACGTGTACAATCTATCATTAAGTCTTTTATCATAGCCCCACTTTTAATCCCGACACTGTGCAGCTATATACAAAATTTTAACAAATACATTTTTGGCAAAACAGCAAATAGTGCTTTTGATCACATTAGGGGGGATTGATCCCTACCCCAGTACATGTATTTGTTTCTTCTCGATAACTTTTGTTTCAGTGGATTTACCAATGTTTTTGACATGAAAGGATATAAATAAAAAGTTATTCAATTTTCTGAAATAGTTGCAACCTTAATACTGTCTCTACATTATTTTGTAAGGGGAAACAGCTGACATGAAAAAAATTGCTTTATTCATGGGAGCAACTATAGTTATAAATGTTACAGAAACCTTGCTTTAAGGATTCCAAAAAGTGAAACAAACTATAAACTACGCCGTGACACAACAAAAAACTTTAAACCTCTCTATTCCCAGACTTATGAGAAAAACAATACCTAAATCTCAGCTGAGAAGAACCAGTCTCCCTTATCTTGGAGCCAATGACTGCAGTTACAAATACTTTTGACATGTATGGCACAAAACAAAGATTTGATTTCCTTGCCAATAAGACACTTAACTTAACAAATATAACTGCACAAATATATTTTTTAGAACAGTCTGGTTGTTCTAAGTGTAACCTCGTTATAAAGAATATGGCTTATAACAACACCTTAACTATAGCAACAAATTTTATGTGCACCATCCCTCAATTGGAGGGCTTGAGGCAATATAGTGCTATGCCACATTTCATTTCTCTGTAAATTGACCTAGTAGTACCAACAGACGCCAGAGAAGCAGCACTTACCAGTGACTGAAACAGGTTGTAATGTTTGACCATAGGCAGCAGCACAAACACCACAGCTTCTTTTTGACTCCATGAAATAAGCTGAAAATATTTCAGCAAAAGTATCCTACGCCACGCTACCCGAATCAAGCAGGGGAACGTCAGCTGCAAGGAAACGGTTGAATTTCTCAGAAACATCGAGTGATATAGAGGATACGCTTGCTGATTCAGAAGAAGAATATCTTCCAGAAACATCAGATGACAGCTCACCTAGCGAAAAATCATGTGAGGTACTTGCGTTACATTTTCTTTAATAATGTGGCATAGCACTGTATTATTCAAATGTTTGGCAATATATTACTGCAATCTGTGCTATTGTCGAAAAACACTTTTGCAACTTTGAACATAAAAATAAGTATAAAGAAAGTTTATATTTTTTATTATTCTTATCAGTATTATGCATTTTATAACTGAAAACACTTAAGTTATTTTTATAAAAAAAAATGTTGGGCATAGCAATATGTTGCTGAAACATATTCGTAAATGCAGGAATCTTGTTTTATTTTGTCATTTGTGAATGAAAAATCATGCTGTACGTACTGATGGGTCCAGTTCACAAATAAAGGCCCATGTTTAACAGTCATGGGGACCACACAGCCATAATTATTTGGTATTTAATTTATTTCCCATTCATATGGAATGAAAAGTGAACGCCAGTCTGTGCAAGCTTGAGAATAATAAATGTAATTTTCTTCTTTTAATGTTAGAAGAGTAACATTATTACAATAGCACCGTGTCTCGAAGCATTCTTTTTATTTTTTTTTGTGGTAACAGAACTACGAAAGAAGGCCTGCATTCATGTGATTAAGCATGTTTTATTTATCTTAGGTAACCTTACCCAAATTTGTAGCGAGAAAAGCTTAGCTTTGCTTTCCCATGGGGTGAATAATATTTTATTGCAAATATTTTTAGGAATGTTCTTCAGTTATGTAGCACGTTGGACTCACATTTGGGAGGACTCGGGCTCGATTTCCGGTCCGACCATCCTGATTTCGGTTTACAGTTGTTTACTGAAATCACTCCGGGGCCGCGGCGGCCGAGTGCTCAGAGTGCTCTCTTCTTACCAAGGTGATCTTGGTTCGATTCCCGTCGCGGTCGCCCAGATTTTCGCATGTGAGAATCGTGTCTGGACGATGCCATAGTTTTTCTTGGGGTACTCCCGTTTTCCTTGCCATTCATTAGGCGCCACTCCATATTCACGTTTTGTCACCCCTCACCGGCAGCTGTTAAAGAGCCGTAAAACCTTCTCCCTCCCTCCCGAAATCACTCCAGGCAAATCCAGGGATGGTTCCTTAATGAAGGCCATGACTGATTACTTCCCAAATTCCTTCCTAAAGTGTCCCTCTACCAAGGCATCAGGACTGTTCGAGGGCACTCAAAATTGTGTATGGTACAGTGTCATAATGATAAGGTGGGGAAAAGGGAAATCCCAAAGAAAACCCGCCCAACAACGACATTATCTGATAACAATTTTTTCAAAATGTTAAAATCTGTGTTAACCGCACTGGGGAGGGTAGTAGTAAATGCAATATTTTGTTTTTGTGGTAGATACAGTGAGACATGTCAGGCTGTAAAGTGCTTATTTGGTTTTTCCATGTAACTTAACCACTTTTTTATAAAAAATTACATCTGCATTTTGTTATTGTTATCAGAGGCAAAAGAAAGCTGTCAGGCCAACAGTTGCAACACCGCTGAAAACAAACGCAGGCCGTTGGAAAAAAGGAGATCCAACAAGTACAAAAAAATGAAGAGGAAGACGAGAAGAAACAAAGGCTCTCCTTACGTAAGTAAACTTTCAAAAACAAAGCAGCCTGCAAAAGAACTTGGACCTAATTGTAAGTGCAAGAAGAGGTGTTGGATAAAGCTTGAAAATCAGGAGTCTACAATATTCAATAATTTCTGGAATTTATCTGATTTCAACGCACAGAATGCGTATCTCTTCCCTTGCATCAAATCCGAACCAATAAAAAGGAAATACATAAAAAAGTGCAAACACACTGAAAAATCACGACGAACATTTTCATATTCATACTATGTAAACTTCTCTGGAAAGAATGTAGAAGTTTGTCGAGAGCAGTTTTTGTCATTACATGGCCTGCAAAATAATAGGGGGTGTCTCCGAAACGTTCAGAAGATGGTCGTAAAAGGATGTCTGCAAACTGACCGAAGGGAAAGGCATTCTAACAGGCCAAATAAATATGCAGAAGAAGATGTGGAAAACGTTAGGACACACATAAGATTGATTTCAAAATATCAGTCGCATTATTCGAGAAGCCAAAATCCATCAAAAGTTTACGTGAATTGTGATTTGACCATAGAATCTCTATACAGCGACTATTATGTACCGTGGTGCAAAGACAATGAACTCAAAGCTGGCAGTGCGGACAAGTACAGAAGAATATTTTGCACAGAGTTTAACTTTGGGTTTAAGATTCCTAAATCGGACACATGTAAAACATGTGATAAGGTAACTGTTGATAAAGAGATTGCTCGTTCTACATCTAACAACACAGAAGTTGGAAAGCTCGAATTAGAACACCAAGCTCATTTAATGAGAGCGGAAATAATGCAGATACAGCTTATGCAACAATCTCAAGAGGCCAAGTCAAATCCAGATTTGCATGTAATTTCCATGGACTTGCAGCAGGCACTCCCAACGCCTATGCTTTCGGCTGGACCAGCTTTCTACAAAGCAAGCTGTGGACATTCAATTTTGGCATCCACGACTGTGCTAAAGAGCGGGGCTACATGTTCCTGTGGAATGAGGCAGTTACAAAGCGAGGCAGTGATGAAATTGTCAGCTGCTTAATGAAATATCTGCAAACTGCAAAGGTTCAAGAAGCAAAGCATCTCATTGTATTGTCTGATAATTGCCCCGGGCAAAACAAGAATTGGACTGTTATGGCTTTTTGGCATTTAGTCGTAAGTGGTAAGTTTGAATCTGTTCAGCACTGTTTTCTCATTCCAGGTCACACTTTTCTGCCTTCCGACCGATATTTTTCAAAAATTGAAAAATTCAAGAAAGCTCACTATGGGAATGTGTACACCTCTAATGAATGGGGTGACCTTATCCTAAAAAGTAGCAAAAAGGCACCTTTCATTGTTGTTCATATGACACAAGAAGATTTTTTCAACGTGACTGACAGCTTTGTGAGCAGGATAAGAAAGAGAACAACTGGTGACAATGGAAAATATGCTCTCAACTTTGCCAACTTACATAGTTTCAAATTCATGGCTGAAACTCCAGGGACAATGTATGTCAAGTTCTCTGTAAATGGTGATTCAGTCCCAGTTAATACTGTCAAGTATGAAGAGAACATTGAATGTAATAATGAAGATGAAGACAGCTTAATTTCGGTTGGATAAATACAAATTTTGCAGAAAATTTTAACAAGTGTAGCTATTGTTTTGTGTAACCAAAACTAATTTTCAGTGTATGCTAAGACAACATCTGTGTAAACTGCTTTGAAGGAATATTAGTATTAAGATGCTGTGCTTCGTGGAACCAGGAAATTACATAAAGACAGCATGAACTATTGAATGAATAGTCTCAGAATAATATTATGTATTCTGCATTCTAATATCAACAGTTTTGTATAGCCAGAGAAAAAGTGACATTTGTGATTTTCAGTGTATGCTAAGACAACATATGTGTAATCTGTTTTGAAGGAATACTAGTATCATAAAAACAGCATGAACTGTTGAATGAATAGTCTTATGATTGTTATGTATTTTGCATTCTGATATCAACAGTTGTGTATAACCAGAGAAAAATGTGACATTTGTGACGTATGCTCTAATAACCCAGGGGGTTAAATTAATAGTATTGAGAAAGATGTTTAATTTTACAAGTTTTAATAAAACATAAGTAAACACGATAAATACGTAACATCTGATGTATGCTTGTGAATATTTGCTGCTTTTATGTTTAGCAGAACATGATAAATTTGCAACGTTTTCATCGAAAATGTTGTGGCAACAAAGTGCTATGCTACTAATTTTTATGTAAACATCTATTTAAAATCACCTAAAATATGTTTAGACTTAATATATTTACTTCTTTGCATATGTAAAAACACTTCATATGACAGACCTAAAAAAAAATTATTGTGTACGGAAAGAATGAAAAACATGAATTACAGAATTTTCCTCAAACTTTAAAGCTAATTATCTCAGAAACAATAAATTGTGGCATAGCACTATATTGCCCCAAGCCCTTCAATTATACATGTAAACTGTCTGGATAGAACAAAAATTTTGTATAATGGCAGTTATTGTTGCCATTTACAGTTGTTATGGTGAGGTTCCACTGTAATCACTCCAGACGCAACTTCACGCAAATTTGAACAATGAGACTGTTCACTATGTAGGCATGTCAAATTACATACAAACGGCTTGAACAATGTCTAGCAAAAATGGCTCTCAATAATTCGGTACAGTTCCCATATTAACGTGAAAAAATTCAGAGATACCTACTTCTAAATGTTTAATTGCAGAACACTTTTCTATGAGGTTTGTACACACATACATGAACATATATTAAAAAATAAATACTGTACCAATATAATTTTCAAATAAATTTTTTTAAACAGTCATTAAAACACAAAGTTAGTTTCTCACGTTGTGTAAATATTACTAACCACTTAATTTCTTCATTAGCTTTAAGGTTTAAATTTTTTGTTATTCAGACAATAAATAATATCGAAGAACTCTTAATAAATGGAACTATAAGGTGAACTGCAAAATACCTTTTCCAGGAAATATTCCTTGACTATGTATAACATCGACAATATTAAGAACTACACTAAAACATTTTTTTAAAATATGTTTTGGACTCCTGTAAACTAAAATAATATTACATATTTTAATTTTAAATTATCATTATTTTCTTAAAATGTAATTTAATTTTATGGAACTAGAACAATTTTCAAATACTGGTATATAATGATTAAACAATATCTGCGTGAGATAAAAAATGTTTTTCATTGCAATCACAATTCAACTTTTTCATAAAGACAGTTTAGAAAACATTTATTCTTTACAACTCTGCCATTAGAGAGTCTCCCAAGTTAAGGACACTACATTTAGAGCAAAGTGATGGGAAAGCAAATTAGTAACAGTGATATTAGTCTGTAGGCAGTGTCTGCCAAGCTATTGATTTTTGTAATGTGTACTTTCATTACCAAATAGTGTTTGATCTGCTTTCTTTAAGGTCTCTCATGGCCGAGTGCTCATATTGTTTTCAGTTTAAATTTGTGATACAGATTCTGTTAAAAAGCATGGCACAAAGATAAAAAAAAATTGAGCCAAAATTGGGCAACTACAATGTCAACTTGAACATTTTTTGGTAAATTACATCTCAGAAATGTGATGTTAGTTAAAGTAATGTTATGTTTTGGAAAGCAGATCTCAATCACTTTAAAATGTGAATAGGTGCATATAAAATGTTTTAAGGAACAAAAAAGGTGTCCCCATAATGTACAATACAATTTCAGTTGCAGATTACTGTAAATGAAGGTATGCAGATTTTGCAAAATGTAAATAAAAAAAAATACACTAGGGGCCTAGCATAGTTTCACAACACATTTAATTTTCCATGTAAATAAATGTAACATAAAATATTAGTTTCTATTGCTATACATTTTGAAAAATAGCAAATTTTTTTTTATATTTTTTCCTGAGACTATTACATAACTTAAAATTACTGTGAGCATTCAAAAGAAATAAAATTATAGCATTAATTAGCAGAGAAATGTCCATCTTTAACAAGTCTTCAGCCCTTTATATAAAGTTAAAAATCAAATTAAATAAAAAAATTAATGGAATTTAACTTTCTTGTCCAATAAAATCCTTTGGTGTTGGTTGTAATTAAGCTCAATTCTCGTTAGCGGTAGATCAGATACTTTAAAATTACATAACCACTTAGTAGAAATATAAAACTTATGGTACACACTTAATTAAAACTCAATCAAGAAAATGAAACATGAAAAATAACTAATTTTCAAAATAACTGACGCATCCTATATATTCCAGAAAAACATGTTTCAGTTTATGTCACTTCGCCTGTGCGAAAAAATAAGTTACACAAATGATGGTTGTGTCACTGCCAGGGTATTACTAAAAAAAATTGATTTTTGCTCACTCTAAAAAAATTAACCAGAACATGGGCAGGCTTCTGAAAAACATTGCATGTCTGGGCAAGATATAACTTCTCGGTTGTGACAGCTATGAATTCCCTAGAACTTGGGATGACGTCTGAAATTTATGTTTCAACGGACACACCAGATATTAAGTAATTTACACAATTATTTGAAAGAGACAGCCCGGGAAGCTGTAATCTACAACTCCTGTTACTTGAGGTTACACCAAAAGCCTTCACATCTCTGGCAAAGTCTGCCATTTGTGATAAAAATTTCGCTGATACATTAATAAAATGAACACATAAAAAAAGAAAATATAATTACAGTAAAAGCAAATACACAGGGATGCCAACTTCTGGGCAGTCTCATCAGTAGTCAGTCAGCCTCCACAAAGGATCCGTGACCACCGGCAATAAGAGAGGGGGGTCCGGGAAAATTTGAATTGAATGGTGCAAAATGGTGCCATTTACGCAGTATTTGTATCTGAATATTCAATACACCGCCAGTATACATACTGACATTTTTTTCTTATATTTACTGTAAAAATTAAACATATCTGTGACCATGGAGGAAAGAGGGACGGTTTACAACCCCTTTCTCTATCCTCTAAAACTCACACATGACCAAAATTGTTTTGTATGCACACACAGCACACATGCATACACTATGAGAACACAAATTAATTAGAACATTTTACAGTACTTTGTAAACACACAGACTATTTTTATTTACCTGCACTGATTAAAAATACTTTTATGGACGAATTATAAAAAAATAAAACATGCTTAACTCACCTCACATACCTGAAAGTTATGCACTACACACATTTTAGAACTTATTTACACACTTGTCTCACTTCAGCAATATGCCTACAAATTAATTTACATTTACTCCTTACCCATACCTCGCAGCTTCAAATGATTAACAATAGCATGCTCCAAATGTAGCTAATGTCCGGCGCGGTCTGATGAAGATAGCGTTTAACTATGTTCTACTATAAAAGTAGTAAACAACATTTCAGTTTCATAATACTATGAGAATCCTCTTGCCTTGATAAACACTAAGTTAACGATTTCATTCCAGCCTTTACCTTCTCCGAGTTCGCTGTGTTTCTTGGAAGCGATGTGTTGCCAGTAATTGTCACCATGTTTAACTAAAAAATTACAATTACACATGTTACACAAAATACTATGTTTTGACACCTTGCCGGCTTTAAAATATTGCCACTCGCGTGCATATTCGGTCCGAAACTGCTGCGCTACAATCTTTTGTCTTCTCGTGGTCGTGCATTTAACACACGACATGATAATCTGTTGAAGTAATAGCCTGTGAATATTTACTTCACCTTATAGGATTGTAATTTACTCTAATAATCACTATTCCATATTACTACCGGTACCGCAAGCTACAATTCGATGTAAACAGCAATGTGTCCGCATCAAACTGAAGTACTTGGCAACAGTGGAAGCGAGTTGGTCGCTTCGTAAATATGGTACGCATACAGCATAACACTGGTACACACGTAACTACTGCTATGAGTACCGAAAAACTGGTACTTCTACCATAGTTTTAGTGGCAACGCTGTAGGAAGTCCAAACAATGCGCACGAGGAGTCCTCACAACATACACACGCGCAGGACGAGCCACGAAACAAAGAACGCAATAAATGTATCCGCCTGGCGCCTGGTCTGTAGTGTGCATTCTTCATCAACCAATGAACATAATTTACAAATGCATATGACTCCTAGAATATGCCTTCTTATCTACCAACGCAAAATTTACTGAATGCAAAAAAAGGGCAATAGCTACTTTGCAGCGCGTCCGTAGTACGAAGTACACAGTTCGTAGGGTCGTAGTTTAAATCTATTGTCCGTAGAAACTATGGAGAATCCGGAGATGTTAGCATCCCTGAATACACGGAAACTTAACATTAATTACCTGAAGAAAAAATGAATGTATGACCTAACCTAACTTGGTTACAACTGAACTCTAAGCTGCTAAGTCGGTTATCTAAGAGCATTCAATAACTAACCTGATTAAATTATACAGGATTTAAAACATTATTAATACTGTACTACGATAATTAAAGAGTCCATCAGTTAAAAGCCACACAAATATAAATGCAAGAGAGCGAGAAAAGAAATCAAGAATAATAGATAATCATTATTAAAATAAAACTTTCCGTAGTGAAATGTTACAGCCCCAAACTTACACTTTCCTGTTTTCTACATTTTCAAATCGCAGAACAGAAAAGTGTAAAATAGGCTTTTAACTGTACACAATATAGTGTCAAGAACTATATTATGACCATATCCAGTATGTACATATGCTGAAAGGGAATTTTCCTGCTAACAACTTACCATCATCTTTCACAACTGGTGATCGATCTACATCACTCAGACTGGTTGTGGATGTCTAGAAAAGAAGATAATACAATAGATATGCATCAGAGGAGAGTGACATATTTCACAGTCTTTGAACAATTTAATTATCTAAAATATAAGATTGCAGTAACCAAGCAGTTTCAAGCAACAATTTTCTATACTAGCACCAGTTACATTAATTAAAACATGTGAGTATTAAATTACGTCCAATACTTCACAGCCCTTGAAAAAAATAAGGTCATAAATTAAAATTGCAAAAGCCAAATAATTTACAGCATCATTTCTACTTACAGTGTCACTTACAGAATTTAAAATTAGTAACTGTTATAAACCAAACTGTTTCTTTTTCCTCTACTAGAGGCAATTATAAAAAGTAAGCAAGTCAAGCTAAACTGAATAGCAGTTCAAGAAAAATACCATCTTTATAACCAGAGGAAAAAATTGATGCACAGTGTTTAGGTTGTAAAGTAACGCATGTGCTTTACAGGCTTTACATCTCAGTCAACAGCAAGGTCGTAAGAGGTGATTACACACAACTTTACATCACAAGGATGCAATTTTGAAAATTCATGGAAAACTAAAGGGGAAGTGAACCAGGATCATCCAAAATATGAGGCCGAAGTATTATCTCTGCACCACCCTCACATGGTTATTTTTCATTACACGTAGGCTTCTTTTAAGTGATGACCCTTTATTGTTATTTGTGAAAAGTATTTTGCAAAGTCCAATTAATACTGCTCATTTTCAGTTTTAATTATCCGGTTGCTACATTTCCAAATGCTTTAGTCTGAAAGAGACGAGTTTAGCTATTTTAAGGGGCCTTAAATACATGCATCTAATAGGTATGTTATTATATTTAAAAACACAGTACTGTAACATAATTTCAAAAGTTTTTTCTTTCATTGTATAAAAAAAATTGGACCAAATTAAGCACTTTAGAGTATAACAGACCATACTACATCACTATTCTCTCAATCACGTAATCAGGATTAATAAATTAACTAATTAATAAAGAAAATAAATAAATAAAATTTAAAACAATCCTCAAACAACAAACAATCAATGAGACATACAGTATTTTGAAAGTGGTAATATTTCTCCAAAAGCAATAATCCAAATTTCTTAGGAGAGTGGATGAAACGGGAAGATAGTAAAAACTTGATCTCAATGCAAAACTGAAAATTATAACCCCTAGAATATGTAACCATATGTAAGTCATAACCAAAGGTTTGTTACAGCTTACATGCATTCCACAGAAAAGATTTCTGCTCGAGGCACCAAGTGGGGTACTGGAAATTATCCCATTAAAAATATTCAGTTAAAAGTGACACACAATTCGGAAACATTAGCTGCACTAGTCCATTTTTACTTGCCATTTTAAGGGCACTGACAGCTGTAAAATTCTGACATTCCTAGGTTGGCTAACATTCTGTATGATTACAGTACTCAAGTGTTTCAATGTTACTGCATCTGCAGACAGGGCAACCGTTCATAAAAATGGTGGAATCACCTGTTTGAAATTCTGAAAATGCATAGGTAAACAAGGAGAAATTATGTTATATACTACGACACTCCCTTTTAGCAATCATCACCTACCCCTTCCATTGTCACAACTTACCTGATCATGAGACTCGCTGCTCTTTGATCTACGCTGTGATCTTCGTAACTCCCTTGTTTTACTCTTGCCTGTAAAAGAGTGTCAAACCTATGAATTAAGTTAATACCTAACTACTAAGTCACCAAAAACTGTCATGCATACCTACAGTGAAATACACTATTTACACTTTTCAGCGGGACAGCGAAAAAGTACTGGGAACATGAAAATTAAGGAAAATATCTAAAAACCACATTCAGCTTGCCACATTACTCAATTACTGTATGTATTACCTTCCTTTTATTTAATAAAAACTTCTACAGGTAAAATCAAATTAAACTGAAAATTCTACTAAAAATTCATTTATAATATTCTGTCACACAAAATTTGGTATGGCCCAAGTGTACTTGAAATTAAAACACTCCTACTAGAAAGATTTAATTTATTTAAAGGCATTTCTAATTTTTTTTGTAAGTGTGGTTGATCCCTAGTGCAGCATTTTTATATGTTATCAAATGTTTTAACAATAGTACAGTATGTAGTTTGTTATAAAGAATGGGAAGTTTTTAAGCCAGATCAAAACGTGTTCCTCTGAACTCCTCATACTTCTGCAAGTTTTTTCACTTTTCTACAATAGAAAATATTTTCGGCTGATTTTTTCCATTTCACATTTTCATTAATACCAGTAATAAACAATGCACTACAAAGAAAATGGTTTTAAAACACAACTGTTTATCTATACATAGTAAAATCTGTTTAAAAAAATGTGTTACAAGTTTGGGTTTAAGTTACCATTACCGGTTTTTCCCTGGAGGTGTTCAGGGCATATGGAGAAACAAAACGCTTAATTTAAAAATGGAATCCCATCCTTTCACAAAATACACATTGGTTTGCTAATTCATTTTAAAGTACAACTTTCATACTCAATTTAAATGACAGGATTGGACTGTACTTCAGTTCCTGGACATAGACAGTCAAACTCCAAGTTTAGACGCCAAAAGACTAAATTAAATAATTATATAGTAGAACTTCGATTTTATGAGTACGTACTCAATTTAACAACACAGCTATTTTACGAGGTCATTCTCTGGCACTGTGAGGCCTAACCCTATTTTACTAGTACTCAATTTTACAAGAGAGCGTTTTTACAAGGTCAATATAGGGCACCACGAGGTCTCGTAAAATTGGGGTTCTACTGTATAGATGGCTAAACAACCATGACACATAATTGGTTAACACCTCAACGATGGTGCATAAGAAACCCTAGCAACAATGCAGTTTTCGCCACAACAACAGAAACAAATTCTGATTGAAATGCATTGGCAGAAGTTTACATTGTCCATCTTTGAGCAATACGCAGCAGGCCCGTGCCCAGAGGCGAGGAGGGCAATGTTCCCTTAAGTAAACCTGAGGCAGCATATTATGTTTCACACACACCCCTTCTTCTTTTCCCACGTTTACATTTCAGAATGACAACAGTTTATCGTACGGAAAAATGTAGACGATCATCACACCCAGAGCCCAAGGCATTGCAAGCGTATTAGAATTTTTTAAAAATGTAACCTCCCTCCCCCCCCTTCACAGATCCATTTAGCCTCGCATCCAGTCTACATTTAAGTTCGAAAACCTTCATTTTCCATTAAATTAAATTTCACTGCATCAACACAGATGTGAAATGCCATACAAATGTATTTGTAAACTAAAAACATATAGTAATTACAGTCAAAAGTCTCAGAAATAAGACAACCACCAGTTTTTAGGAAGTATAAATGAAATAAAACATAATCTTATATGTACTCAGGTAAACACAGTGATCACCACTATTACTCTCAACACATTGTGGAGCCTACAATTACTACATCACAAAGAAATAATCCAAGACAGCTGCAGAAATAAGGTAGAGTGAATAAGAAGCTACATCACGAGGCTGTCTTACCCACACCCCTTCATCAGTGAAGTTACACACAATATTAATTTCATTTAAAGATTAATTCTTACAACAGAAGTGAAGGAACAGGCAAAATATTGAGGGCCCAATATGACTGCAATATTCTGCTATCCCACAAAACCAGAAGTCTTAGGGCCGATATTATAAACCTCTTTCGAATGACAACCAACCGCTATCCCCATAGAGAAAGCATTGGTGAGTAGTTGGTTGTCATTCGAAAGAGGTCTATAGATACGGCCCTTAGTTTCTGAAATTACACCCTGCAATGCCTTATATACACACTGTAACCATTACACTAAATCTTGTCACTGATGCCTAAGTGACAGTTACAATGACCAAGAACAGACACAATTTTTAGCAAATGCACAGCACACCCCAAAAATAAAATTAAACTAAGAAAACAGAAATTACGATAATTCAGGTGTCAACTTACGCTCATCCTCCGTCAGTTGGGATTGTTGACTGTCAGTGGGACTACTCTAATAAAAAGAACAAAGGAACATACTTAGTTCACAGACAAGATTTTGATATGCTAAAAATGTTACAAGACTATTTTGGCACTTGGTAGCTTACCAGGTCTTCTGGAAATGGCAAAGGCTGACGATTCTTACGAGTCTTGCGAGATTGCCTCTTTCCTTTGGTACCTAAAACATTTAATCATACAATTTGCTTGTAGTTTAAAATTATCAAAATCGTAAGTAAGGGTGGAAAAAAATAATATTTAAATAAAGTTTTTCAATTTTACATTTTAGCTACACAGTTTCCAAAACCTGCTCCCAGTACCAACAAATGATACATGATTACATGCTGGGCTCACGTGACCAGCATTAATATGAACAGTGTGAAAATCAATAGATGTGTAACAACAACTTGAGGATCTTAAAGATTAGAATGCTTTAAAGTACTGTATGTAGTGCCTTTTTCTTTATAACTGTACAGCTAGTCACATCAGTGTAGAAATATCCACATAGGCTAACTGTGGCCTTTTAAATGTACAAAAACTAGTGATCCTAAAATTTCTGGGGGAGGGGGGGGGAAGACGGGAGGGACCCTACATATCAAAGAATTGTACACATATAAAGTACGTACAGTACAACTACATTTCCTGTCACAACAAAACATCTTGGCCATTTATCCAAACACTGTCATAAATGTGTAAAGAATTAACACAAAATAGGCTTCTGCTCTTCTCATTCATTAGCTTACCTCTATGTGGTTGTCAAATTCTCAAGAAATTTTGAATTTTATGAACTTCTGATAAATTGTGAAAGTCAACCAACCATGATATGATAATTCATGGATCAAAAGGGGTGGAACTTTTGAGGGTTACAGGGTATTCAAATCAAGGGGATCACATGTGAATTAAAATTTCAACCTGAAGCATAGTCTGGGAAGATGTACTAACTTACACACTGGAATAAATTGAGCAGTGAAGTACCTAAAGTGGATCCCCGCAAATACAACATTGGCAATTACAACACAACCACGACTGTATTCTCTAGTCCTGTCAAAAAATTAAGAATTAGATTGTTCAAACAGACTAAAGAGTAAAAATTGCAAGTCATTACAAGTAGAAAAGAGCATTTAAAAATACACATGTTCGTTAGGCTGCAGCAGTGTTTATCATAAATCAGTCTGTAGCTTGAGGCAAAAAAAAATTAAGCTTTGAAACCAACCACTGAAAACACTTGTGTCTACAGACACCATGAGCTTGTTATTTATTATAATGGCATCCTGAGAGATGCCTGTGTTCTGCTAACTGGCAAAATACAACAGTCACATACTCGCCAACTTTTGTACATCCTAATCATGTAAAAACTATAAAAGTGGTTAAATTCAACGCTGCATTTTTTTGCAACACTTTATACAGTACTATGTATAAGCTATTTATTTTCGCAATAAAATTAAAATATAAAGTGTAGAGTTGAAAAAATATATATTACGTAACTGCTGCCGACTACACATCAATTATGAAACGCATTAAGGGCTGGTTTCACAATTACTGATTATCAGGGTGTCCACTGATATTCAGTTTTGGACTTCCCTGACTTTTCCCTGTTTTCCAGGTAATATCTGTTAATTATCCCTGACCTATTATCGGCAAAACTAGTACTTTTTAAGGCCTGCATCAGCCAAATGGCTAGTGTGATCGCTTCACAGTAACCGGTCATTCCTGTATTTTGCTTGTGAAAATAGTTCTGGGACTTTGGTGAAATTTCTCAAGGATATTTCTTATCTTAATCCTGGTTATTCCCAACTTCCTTCACCCTCATCGGTGCTCAAGACCCAAAATGTTACAAGCTGCCCTAACTTCTTGGCTGAATTGGTATCTTTGATTCCATAATTTTACATCAACACAGCACATTTTAAATAAATAGCTTTAATGGAACAACATTAAAAGAATTGGATACATGCAATTGAATCACATACTGCATACTAAGCGACTCAATATGTTGAATAAAATAAGAAAAAACAATTTTATATCAATAAAATTAAATCAGGTTTCCCAGCAGTGAAAGTAATCAGAAGCGCTTACGAATTAATTTATTGCGGTAACTAAATTATAATAATTTAACTATTCAGTACTACAAAAATATTTATTCTGGGCTGTTTTGTATCATTTTTCCCTGACCCAAATGAAAATTCCCTGACATTTCCCTGTTTTCCAGGTTTAACCTGTCGGTGGACACCCTGATTATGTTTCGATTATCATCTGATTAAATTTTAAGTGGTGGTTAGCAGTGTTTTGTGTTTCTCGAGTTATGGTTAACTTAGAATGGTTGTTTAACTAGTGATAACCAATGGTCGAATTAAACAAAAGAAGTTCCGGTTACTGAGTTAATCGGAACATTTAATAAATATGACAGATTGGGTTTTTAAGCAATAAAACATAACCCTTCTGTTACTAAATCAGGAAAATTAATTGAATGTGAACTTATACTAAGAAAGTCTTCATTTTTTGCATTTTTATTGGATAGAATGTACACTATCACTGCCAATACAGAAGATGTTTCACAACTGAGGTTATGGCCAACCTAATAATTGCAAACAAAACTTAAAATATTTGGAATTTCCAAACAAATGAATTTCTTGCTGATAGTGGTAATTTTTGTAAAGATATTTTCATGTTTTAATGTTAATAACTATTTAGCTTATAATAAAATGTATGCTGCTATTATTATTTTTCATTTATTTATTTTTTTTTATGCTGAGAGGAAGAGATTAGTTTTCGTTAGGTTACACAGAAGGTCCACTTATTTTATGTAAATAAAAAAGCAATACGCACTGATTTTTTCCTAGAACATAAAGAAAATTAAAAACAACATAACTTACACCCAAACTGTTTTTAAATCAACGATTCACACATGACATCAAAAAACAGTGTTTTTAAATCAACAATTCACACATGACATAAAAAAACAGTTACTTTCGATGCCTCACAGTGAGACAAATATTATATATTGTCTGGTAGTATGTTTTGTAATGTAATATATGCTTTGTACCTTTTCCGCTGGGAGGCGTTTTGATTATGGTGAGGGTAGGCTGCGCGATAGACGAGGAGTGTGGGAGTGTGCCGCGTCAGACAGACGGATCTTCGACGGGTAACGAGGCAGTTGACCCGAGGTGTTGAGAAGGAAGCCTCGATGTGGAACTTAATATAACACCACACCAGCGGCATAATGAATAGTGAATTTTCAGCTGAGGTTTGATGAATGACTTGCTCTGCTTTAAGACTGTCGTGGGACGTGATAAGGGCAGCTAGCTACAAGACGGCGCGACGAGTAATGAAATAAGTGGTACACCGTCGAAGGATCTCCCGAGGACTGTTAAGGACTAGCGGCAATGCTCGTCCCTCATGGATTCACCCAGGCTGCTGGTGCATTGGACTGCAAACTACGTTTGACAAGGTATGAGGCGTCAACCTTAAATACGTGCATT
>PNEQ01050448.1:0-11673 GCA_003012365.1 Medauroidea extradentata
AAAAAAAAAAAAAATCAAGTTCATCTAGGGAAAAACTTATAAAAAGAGGAAAACTAACTACAAAAATTTGTATGAAGTTGGTTTTAAAGTAATAAAAAAAACTATTTTTTTCATAAACATCAGTAATATTTTTTTGTTAAAATTATTAACTGAATATGTGTAGATGTGAAAACTGAAATCCACAACTATGATCAATAATGTCTCTCAGATTGTAGAAATATATATAATTTATTGTTTACTGAGACAGCCACCTGTTTTTCAAACAAATAGACATGCAGACAAAAAAAGAAGAAAAAAATTCATAATTTAGTAATTGTATATGTTCTGAAACACCGTTTCAATTAAATTTTTTAAAGAAACATTTTTCATCGCCCCAGTAGCCTACATCTCAATCTGTTCTTTGATGGTACGCTGGAGCTAAACATATATACAAAATAATTAAAAACTTATTTGCAAACATTATCTTTAAAGCATTTTATTATATTCAGATTTCTCAACTGGTGGAAAATTCCTCATATTAGTTTAACACTGGTATGTTCGGTAGATATTTTTCTTTCTTTTATATAATTTAAATATCTTTGTGAAATTTACGTTAGTAAATTATTACAAGTACACGACCTTTTGACATTGTAGACTGTTGGGGCAAACATAGTTTGCCACCACAGGGATCAGTCAAATTATAATGAACATTTTTGCAAACTTCGCTATTTTACAATAAACTAGAACAGCATAACTGAATCTTAATTTTTGTACAGAGTCATAAAATCTTTCAACCAAAAAAATTGGTAAACATTTAGTAGAAGGTGCAAAATAATGGTATAAGTAGTCAGAAGTTCTAATGTATCAAAACAGTACTGAGAAGTTTAGGAAAGGCTATTTTATTGCTAGGAAATGTACTCGTAAAGTTGAAACTAGCAGAATCTAGTAGTAGTGTTATTTATAATCAACTGAAGGGATAGTAGAGGAGATGTTTCAGGGCATGGAACCAAACCTAGTTTCACTTTTAGATGCAATTGTAGTGTGTGCAGGCAAAGCACCAAAAGTGTTCTTGTGAGTACTCTTTATAAATAAAACTGTGAACCAGATATTTGTTTTCAATTTTGCATTGTCTTCCTAAGGAGAGACACTAATGCTGCAAGAGTGTTTCGAGGAATTCTCTACATTAATTATGCTTCACTGAACTAACACAAAGTCACAAATGGGGAAGGAAAACAAAATTGACAACTGCTAGCAGTGAACTAACTAACTATACACTCCACTTCCACAAAAAATTAAAAATAAATGCAACCCACCACAGCATTAAAGGAGCTAAGGAGACACCTTGTGGTCCAGTTGGGTCATTCAGTAATTAATAATGATAAAGCATACACCCTAGTGGCCTCTGTGAATGCACCCACACATTTGTGGATGAGTGAATCAATTTTGGTCAGCCCTTAAACTTCTAGGTTTTTAGCACTGGTGAATGTAAGTATGGAGCAAAGACAGAATGAAGGAGCCGGGGGAAAAAAAGGGGAATCCCAGAGAAAATCCTCCACCTAGTGGCATCATCCGGCATGATTAAAAATGTGAAAATCCGAGACTGACCATGCCGGTAATAATTGAACCAGGATCGCCTTGGTAGCTCCTGGGCCAAAAAAACCGCAGCACCACCCTCCCCACATTTTTGACAAGCAGAAATCTGTAAAGCTTCATACCTCTTTCCATTAGTAGACTCTATATAGTACTTAGATATTACAAATCACGACCTTTGAACCTTCTGCTACCAATTGGCAGCGAACCTAGAGTTGCAGCAAATGAGAAACTGCTCCATTACCAGTAGTCAGTATAGTGGGACACAAAGTAGGATGACAGTCATCATCCATGTTCTAGGAATGAGGAAAATATATAGTGGGTAAAGTATCAAGCAAAAATTATATTTCAACAAAATATGTCTTAATGTAATTCTGACAATTTATGTACTGTACCAAAAACATTTCCGTCTAAAAAAAGACATGTATACACACACATACCCACGTGCTTGCGCGGACACATGCACATGCAGATCAATAAAAGTGTAAAAATTATAATAGCAACATTATTTTTTTTTTTATAAGAATTGATGCAATGCCAGTGTAATATTTTTTTCCAAAAATTTTAACTAAGCTGAGAAAGTTATTTTTTATATTAGAATTGACTTGATCTGAAACAGAAGCACACCCATCTATACTCCATAAGAAAAGTTTCTGTAATTTTTATCAGTGCCACTAATAATGTCTGTAACAAGTGAATTTACATAACTTTTATAATATGTAGGATTTTATTTTAAATTGGCTTCTCTCACGCTACACAAAAAATGTACTTCTGGTTTGTATTAATACAACAAACGCATGCAGAGTATAATACAAAAACATAACACTATACAAACGACAAATATACCTACCTAAAAAATGTTAGTATACGTGACTCTGGATAAAGTAAGAACTCAAAAAAGCCCTGATATTTTATTTTTATTTTCTGCCTTCAACTGCATGTAAACATAAACAAATATACTCATTAAATGCCCAGGTGCTGTATATGCCATACTCAATACAAATATTTTAGTTAAAAATACCTACAATAACACCTTTCAACACTTGTTTCGTGCAATGACAGCAACTGATACAACATGTTACGAATCTTGTGAATGCATTCATAAAATATTAAAGTTTGTAACTCAAAATTGCCACAAAAAGCACATGACATACGCAATTCAAGAATACAAGTTCGGTTCACAACGACTCACTTAACAGAAACAGTAAATTACACATTTTCTTAGCGCGCAAAAAATAGTGATTTCTAATTCTAGATACTCAGGCTGGTGATAGTAACACACAATTTTATATGATTACCAATCACTTCACATGATTTAGCAATGCTATTTATCAACAGTTCTAATATTTTTGAATGTGTTTATCACGAACCCATATTTAATATGCAACGGACAAACACACACTCAATGATGACTCAACTCGTTTCCAAGCAAAGTGGCTAAAACCTAACTCTGATGCCACCTGTTAGTAGAATTTTTAACTACAGTAGAGTGCCGATTTAACAAACTCGGGAATAACGAAAAGAGCGATTTAACGAAAAGATTTTTAGGAACCTTCAAAAAGTGCCAAAAAATGTATTAAATAACTAACTTTGATAAAATCAAATATTAATCGTAAGCTAAGTCCTTTAAAAATACTAGCACGGACCGTTGCATACTTATTTCTCCGTAGAAAAACTTAAACCATCCATCGGGGAGAAAAAAAAATATTTCGCTGATGGAGTGATTTAAAATACGCACGTGCGGGCGCGGCCGAGCGAGCGACGTTGTGTTGCATAACAAACACGCGCCTAGATCCTCATCCTGGCAGCTTGCGAGTGAACGAGCATCTAGGTACCCTGTCTCCACAGCACGGCAGTGGACAGCACATGAACAAATTTGTAGATAGAGCTTCGCGTCACCGTTAGAATGCGCTGCAGTGCCGCGTGCTCTGTGGATTTATTATATTACCGGATAGAATGCAGTTGTGTGCAACGTGATTATTCACACTCGCGTCCCGTGATAAAACAAGAGAGTTCAATTTTTTTTCCCCATGTCTGTGGCTTACCTATTGCGGTAAATGCGCTTTGTTACTGTTTTGGGCCAATATATGTTTTCAAATTACGTTAAATTCAAACGAAACATGCCAGAGGATTTAACTTTTTTTAGGCGGTGAGGAGAAGGAGGTTTGGGCGTTGGGGGGGGGGGGGGGGGGGGGGTGAAGTCGGATTTAACGAAACATCGAATTAGAGTAAACATTTTCGGGTCACATGATGGCATTTCATTAAATCTGGGTTCTACTGTACATCTATAGCACGGAGCACTAGCATCAATGTGTCAATGACATTTGATGTTCAGCAATCTGGTTGCATTATTTGTGGAGACATTGATGAAGTCACATTATACGGTAATTAGGTATGAAAACCAGATCATAAATAAATATTTCTAAAGTACATTAAATACATGCAATGTTTTGCTACCAACAACACAAGCAGCAATACCGTAACTCTCGTTAATGCTGACTTGCATGCAAACACTGCTAATGACTGTTTTTATAAGTTAAATCTTCAGTACCAACTTCATCCCGAATGACCTGCAACATATTTCTGCAGCTTCTACTCAAATTTTTACTAAAACAGAAGCATGTAACAAGGGATTACCAAAATTAAAAATTAATATGTTGTTACAAATTATCCCAGTGTATATACATGTTATAATCTTAACAGTTCATAAATCTGTTAAAGGTGTGCAAATATTTGAAATTTCGAATATTTTTCTAATGGTAAATTAGTATTATTCAAATTTGAAAAAGTAATACCAGATCCCCGAATTTTGAAGTATTTGAGCAATTTTGAATAGGGAATTTACAAGATGGCGTGTAGATTGCGGCTATGCCATCTGTAGGGAACTGAAAAATTTGAGTTTTCTTTTCGACACAAGCTATAATTCAAACAACTATAGGTTTGTGTCACTTTCTCAATGGACGTTTTGGCCCATGATGTTAGAAAAGGTTGCGTGCTGGGAGAATCAGCTGTTTTTGCTTATTAAATCGCTCGTTTGCTGTAACGCTATATGCATTAGCATGTTTGTTACATTAATAATACCGAACCATGTAAAACATTGCTATGTATCAAACATGTTATAGTATGACTAACATCAGATCTTTGATGGGATACAAAGTTTCATAATGTTCCATGATATACAGTGATTTTAAAATGTAAATAATCGTATCGGAAAGTCAGTCACTTGGCATTCATACTCACTGTATTTTATTTATGTCTGTTTTATTATGTATGTACAGTATTTAATAATCAAGTGTGCACAGTTTCTTGGCGAATTGTTATTTTTTAAAGCAGTGTATTGTGCAAATCACTTACTATCACAAGGTAATTTGTAGGTCTAGGCCTACTTTTTTTTAGCCTCGCATGGGAAAAGTCTTAAAGTTTATATACAGGGTGGCCAAGAATAAGTGTTACAAATTGATAGGGATGGTAGATGTGCATGTTTGGAACATATTTGATTAAGGAACCCATGTCCGAAAATGCATCCTAATACCTGCAATGGTGCACCAAAGTAACAGGGGTAGCCAGGCAACCTGGCGACAACAATCCAGTGAAAACATATGTTGTGTTGTGTTATGTACTACCCGCTTTGACGCTCTGTGACTGTACGAGACACCGTGCATGTGTTACACTTGCTACGTTTACCTTTTAAATTTGCTGCTCAAAATATCCTCCGCCACACCCGATACATGCAGTGCAGCGCCGTAACATGTTGCGTCGTACATCGCTGAAGACAGCTGGTGTGTTTTTGATGGTCTGAAACGCAGCATGTATCCTGGCCACCAGTTCTTCCCTGGTATGTACAGGAGTGGCGTACACAAGGGACTTCACATGGCCCCAAAGGTAGAAGTCCAAAGGCGAGAGGTGGGGGGAACGTGGTGGCCAGGCAATGGGGCCACCCCGTCCTATCCACTACTGTCCAAAGGCCCTATTCAGGTGCTCACGAACACAAAGGGCGTAGTGAGCTGGAGCTCCATCACATTGGAACCACAGTGACGCGCGAATATCAAGACTGACTTCATCCAACATGTCAGGTAAAACCTCGCGCATTGAGGCATGGTGGCAAAATGTGTGGCCCTAGTACACTGTCATTTAGTATCCCAGCCCAGATGTTCACTGAAAATCACTGTTGGTGGCGGGTTGGATACGTCGTGTTGCTGTTTTGCTCGGCCCATACATGAGTGTTACGGGTATTGAACAAGCCATCCCTGGTGAAACAGCTCTCGTCTGTGAACAACACATGCTGTAGAAACTGTGGCACATTTTCGCAGCACTGCAACACCCATCGGCAGAATGCATGCTGTGCAGGATAATCAGCTTCTTGTAAGGCCTGTACCTTCTGTACATGGTACGGGCGCAGAAGTTGTTCCTTTAATACCAGTGCAACAGATTGACGGGAGGTGTGCATGGCATGTGCTATTGCCCGTGTGCTGGTAGATGGTGTGTCCTGAATACGTTCCAGCACCTCTTCGTCAAAGCTCAGTGTCCGTATTGTCCTTCTCGAACCACTTGCTGGCTTCGTGACGTACAGCGAACCCGTGTCCCGCAAACGGCGGTCAATGCGTGCGAACATTGTGTGTGCAGGGTGCCATCGGTTAGGAAACCTCTGACGATACTGTCTCTCCACCTCCCTTCCATTGCCGTCTGCTGCACCATACACTAAATGCATAGCTCTGCCAATGTGTAGCCTTCCATGTAGCCTATACAACTACGACAATAAACGTAGCGAATGTAACACATGCACGGTGTCTCGTACAGTCACAGAGCGTCAAAGCGGGTAGTACATAACACAACACAACAGATGTTTTCACTGGCTTGTTGTCGCCAGGTTGCCTGCCCACCCCTGTTACTTTGGTGCACCATTGCAGGTATAAGGATGCATTTCCGGACATGGGTTCCTTAATCAAATATGTTCCAAACATGCACATCTACCATCCCTATCAATTTGTAACACTTATTCTTGGCCACCCTGTGTGTATATATATATATATATATATATATAAACAAATTCAAGGATTTTAAAGAAATTAGAACCCCGTTTATGAAATTAATAGTCGTATTATGATAGAATCACATATTTATAGTAGTCAATGTGCACTTTTAATTTTACGTTTCTGTCCTCCCAGATTATTACTGCAAGTCAATGGACATGTAGGCATACCTAGTGGTTTATGTTACTACTTGTGAGTAAATAAGAAATAACATCCCAAAGTCACTTGCAAACATATTTAAATAGAGACGTTAGATTATACACCGTCGTCGTTTCGTGCTTAATTTTTTCCGCTCTTCGTTGAGGTAACTATGAGGCGGATTTGAAGTTTTACCATAATGCAGAACTAACCTAAGACAATTGGGGGAAAATTAATATTTAAAATGAAAATAACTAGTGTAGTTTATTGATATTACATTTGATTGGGCTAGGTATTTCAGTGTTTATGTACTGGTCGTATGTTCAAGTGGGTACATACGTATTTATTAGCCTTAAGTAAAAGTTGGATCCTAGACAAATATAGGACTAAGCTTTTTGTTAGTTTCTTGGAAATGTATGTTAATAACATACAGCCATGCAAATTTCTCCAGAATGTTTAAGGAATGTAACAGTTCAATGAAACTAATGCTATCTATCATAGTTATAGTTACAGTTTTTTTTATATAGGGCCTACCTACTGTTTAGCAAGCTTCCACATGCATACAGGCCTACTTCGATTTTCTGTAGCTTATACATGGCAACATTATGCCGGGTATTACATTTGTTTTAGGGAAATGGTTAAAATGTCAACAATTTATTATATTGTCCATACCGTATAAGAATTCCATTATTTGACAGATCATAAAAAAGTAGGGCAATGTAAACAAAACATTGTATATTCTTCCACCACCATGTGCTTTCCAGCTGACAATCAAAACATGTCAACAGTAAAGGTATATTATGATTGCAATAACATTTAAAGTGTGTTGTGATTTTCTTGAGATTATTTTTTACATCTCGGACAAATAATTTATTTTCATTCAATACTAGAAGCACATGAATCTTTTTAGGGTTAGGTGGGCAATGTTAATGGAATTATTCCAAATTACAGCAATGGATAGCCTACTCTACAGATATTAAGTTAATACAATTATTTAAAAATTAACTTTTTCTTGTATATTTTTCTAAATTTGATCAAAATTGTAACATTTAATGGCGTTACCAGAAATAAACAAACATGCATGGGCATTTTATGTTTTCTACCCGACATCTAAAAAGATTAAATAATAGTAGCTTATTTGGTTACTGCAAACTGAAGTTGCAAGAGCTTATTACAGTGCAAGCAAACATATTTCAACTTTAATAATAATTAAAATAGCCTAATTCATGCAAGAATTATTACAATTATTTATTGTGTTGCCTTTAATTTGGTTCTGTACTATCAGATCATAAAGCCGTATAGGCCTAGTTTAAGTTTCCAGTAGTAGACTATTAAACAAACTTACCTTTTGTGGTAGGCTGCCTTTAAAATATCAGTGTTAGCCTATTATAGTTATGTGACTATTGCAGGCTATCTAGAAAAAATTTGTGCTCTCACAACCTAAACGGAAATAATAAATCAATAAAAACTGTAAGCAATACACAAACATGGGTAGGCCTAATTGCCCAGATCAGGTTTTAATATTTTGATGATTAATTAATACGTGTCATCAAACCAGTACACTTTAATGACCGGGAAATATATAGAAGTACGTCTTCTGGCCGTTTCTTTTGGTAATATGTAGGCCTAAATTTTTGCAGCTCACGGTAAGCACAAAATGTCACGTGGATTTATTAACCAATTACTTGCTTAAAACAAAAAAAATGGACATTTTCTTACAAAAAGAATTTATTGAGCCGGCGCCTTGAAAAACCATGTTTACATAGAAGACTACAACAAGAACCGTAGGTGTTTACCCACAAATTCTGTTAAAATGAAAGTTAGGTAATATTTTTAAAATTTTATGTAGCACTTTTGTTTGGACGGATTACGTACTTCTTATTTAGTGAATGTGTTTGTAGACATGCCAGCTGAAATTCCTGTCTTCCGAATCACGTCTTAATATCCCGTTGTCGTTAGCGATTACAAGCTGCGTATTTTAATCCCTAAATTGCAAAATATTACAATTACATACATTCACAAAATATGAAAATAACACCGTACAAGAATCTCAAACGAACACGAACACACGAGAAGCTCAACCTGAAACACATGCAGCGCAAATGTCCGCTCTTTGTTTTGGTTGCTGGACGTCATAATATCCCATTGGCGATTACAGGCTGGGTTTTATAATCCCCACATTACAATATGTTACATATATGCACAGAATAATAAAGTTAACACATTATAAGAATCTCAAACACACGCGAACGTGGTAACGTTTCACACTCGCAAATGGCAGTGCTTTGTTTTGTTTACAGGTCGACTGATAATGGTGTGGTTGTTTGTAAATTAGTTATAAAATTGCGCGATTTGAATATAATAAAATAGTTAACTATCTAATGCTGGATACGAAGCCGCGTTATTATATTACGTTTCCTCCAAAATGCGTACTTATATTTCACGTATAATACGCACTACTTTCAGCGTCGGCGATGGAAGGTAACCGATTTATTGATCAGGGCTGCCACTACTACTTCATCAGGTCATAAGGTCACGTCCTGTTGTTTTAAATGGTTGCCAGGTGTCTGGCACGTGTTAAAAATACTGGTAGCATCGGTTCTCAAAACACGGAATTCTTACATGGGATAGACAATAGAATAAATTAATAATTTCTAAGTGTAGACTAATGAAGCAAGATTCTCGCTGTATGGAAACTTGCATTGTGACAGCGTGTCAGGAAAGGTTCATACATAGTAAGCCTACTCATTTTTATACAATGTTTTCATTGATTTTTTGCGTTTATTACAGAAGACAATAACAACCAACCTTGGCCAACTGGAAATACTGCCTGGTATAATACTTGTGTGTATTATCATAAGAAATATGCAGCCAAATCATCGTCTTGTTAACAGTGACAAATCGATTTAGATTCATTGTTCTTTACTATTCAATAATATATAGTACGTATTTGAAAAACTTCTGCAGTTGCAGTGTACTAAGAAACTGTAATTCTTCGACTCAGAGTGTATTAAAAGTTTTAATTTATGAAAAGAAATTCATCAACCTATATAATCATATACGTTTTTCGATGCCGTTTGTGCAAAATCAGCTGTTACTACCCAGTACCCATGATTTAGTGCGCAAATGCTACTGGCCAAGCCATCCACTGACTCTTGCTTTATACGACTCCTCCTGGAGAGTGTTGAGCCAATAATAAAGTAGCAAGTAGATGGAACACCAAAACCATTATTGCACATTCCTAAAAATTGTGTGCTTCAAATTTGAAAATTATTTATAAAGGCTGAATCAGATAGATATGCTTCTGATTACCTTCTGCAAGGCAGATCTGATTTGCGGCTTAACTAAGCATAATACCTGTATTTACTCTTGTACAGTCCCCCCTTTTTGCCAAAATTTATGTTAAAATTTAGGAGAGGGAGGCTGTACACGGGACAAACTACCATCACTGCCCAAAAAATGCATAAGCACTCAAATTACCTACATATTTATTTTATATGCGGACTATTACTGTGAACTCTCACAAAAATGCAAACAACAATAGTAACCAGTAATAGAAATGCTTACATCAACTAATTAATGTGTCTTGGTAGTCAGTAACAATAGTAAATGCGCGGGAGCGCACCGACTGTGTTTGCAAACAATGGAAGGATTTTCATTATGTACTCATACAGTTCATTTTCAAGCTGAGGGTATTTACACGATTTCCCAAAAAAACGTACTTATCCTTTGGACCACTTTTTAATTTTTCTTGTTGCAAACACCACGTGTGCACACTTTTGCAGTCGCCATCAAGATGCTCTTGGGCATATTTCACCACTTTTAACTTAAATTCAACAGTGAAATTGCATAGTTTTTTCCCCCATTATCAAACGGCGTAACTAAATAAACTGACAAGAAAACAATAATGCCACCACTACTGCTAACAATTACTGATAACAATAGCCTCTACACGTGTGTACTTCACGAACTCTTATATTCACCTTGCCTCATGTGCCTGGCCAGCCACCCTCCCCTCACACCCACACCAGTCTTCCCGCACCTCATCCTCTCGCATACTTCTAGCCATCTGCTCGGGCTCACGCTCAACTCCAGATAAACATGTCCGCTGCTACACTCCACAGCCAAGCTAAACAAACAAGATGTGTCGGGCTGTTGCTGCGTGTTTGTATTACTTATGTTTAAATTATTTTTTTTGGCATTGGAGAGTTATGCACGGAATATTAATTATTCTCCGATTTACAATTTCGAATACATGCGGGGGGCAGTACACAAGTAAATATGGTATTATGAACACAGAATTTAATAGATACAATTTGTGGCCTTCGTTAAAAAATGTGCACTTATGTGAAAACTCATTTTGTAGTAAATTTATATAATTTAACATTTATTCACTGCACTTTCCAATAACGATACAAATTTTAAGCAGTTTCTAAAAATGGTACGTTGCCAGCAGGTTGACTGACAAAAATTTAACGAATATAATAATTAACCTGACAATGAAGTATAATCACAAGTACGACTAGTGACTTTTTTCAAAGGTTAAATCTTTAGTGCTCACTTTATTATGAATGGCCTATAGTAGGACTGTCGCATGCTACCCAATAACCGAGTGTGGTCAATGCATGGATAGGACTAGGAAATCTAAGCTGCTGCTAGATGAATCTGCACAATTAATGCACCTCCAATCATGCTGTAAACACCCATGTAACACTTGCAGTGTTTATTTTTTAAATTATCAGACCTGCCAACTTGTTAACTTGAAAATCAAGAAGATTTAAGAATGCTGTAAATAGTGCGTGATCAGGTCGCGGTATTTTATATAATTTTTTCATTAAGCCGATATCTACATGATTATGAAAAAAGTATGCTAAATCATCTGCATACAATTTGTTAGCCTATGATTAACTCACTACACTATACAGGCCCTTATTTC
>PNEQ01050449.1:0-11669 GCA_003012365.1 Medauroidea extradentata
ACACGTGGCGCATCGGTGATTGGTGCTTAAGCGACCAGAAGCTTCTTCCAAATTCTGCAGGATCACCACAATGTTCCCTCCCTCTGCTGCCTCGCCATTTCCCCTCTCTACCGACGTCACAGCTCACTCCAACAGCACACGCGTCTATTTTCTACTGGCAGGGAACCAGGACGGACGTCGGAAATTGTGAAGGTGCGGTTCGGAGTTATTAAAGTTTAACGTAACATTTCAAGTCTGTTCACAATACATCATGGGAATCCATGCCATCGCACACAACTACCAGGTAACCTCCATTAAACTATAGTTATGCACTAGGCGAAAGTATGTCCATGGATAATTCCGACCGCCACCTTGTTTCTGGCCACCATCTTGTTTCCGGTCGCCATCTTGGATTATGTCACTTTCTCCTGCTCCCTCTTTCCACTCCTAATTTTTCCTGCTCCCTCATTCCACTCGTAATTTTTCCTGCTCTCTCATTCTACCCAACCGTCTGCTGTAGGCAGCCATCTTATGTGTCTGATTTCCGGCCTCCATCTTGGAACTATCCCCCTCCCACCGCCACCCCGCCATATTTTTTTTTATTCCCACCAATTTTCAACACTCTTTTGTTTACATGTTATGGAGGTCGCCATATTTAATTTTTAAAATTCCCCGCCAAAATAATATATTATTATATTTAGTTCTAAGAATGACTACCAGAGGTGCTACTTTGAGACACCATTTTTGTTTTCTTATTTACTCACTTGAATCGGCTCCACCTTTATACATATGTGTTTAAGGGCTAATAGTTTATGCTATATTATATGGACTCTCGCCCCTATCACCAATATAATTTTTTTATTCTCACTTCCAGACATCTAGATTGACAAGTCTTGACAAGTATGATACCTCACCAAAGTAATTTGTTTTTATTTTTGCATAGTAACTGCTGCATTATTATTCTTTTAAATTTATAATTTCTATTTTTAAATCCTTTTATAGTAACTAATTATAATGTGGTAGTGTACTATGTAAATACTGATTGAGTGTACAAGGACTGGTGCATCTGATGCTCTTTAAGAAAATTTATGACAGGCGAATAATGTCTCTCAACAAACACACAATTTTAAGTTTTAAAAATATTGTTATTAATTAAAACACTTTACAATACGTACAATTTCTAATCTCGAGGAATCTCAAAATCCAGCAGATGCTGCACCATTCCACGTAGAACACGTACCTCTTCCAACAGGACACTGCAAATTCCCTCACACAACCTTCGTGTTGTGTGAGTCGCGTCAGCCATCTCTTCACGGAAGAGCCTCAGTTCATCATAAACATCGCGAAGTGTCATATCGTCATGTTCATCACCGTCCACGTCTTTGAGTCGTGCGATGTCGGGTGATGCTGGTGAGGCGAGTGTATACTCACTCCACTGAACTGGCGAGAGCACTCGTTCACTCCCCAGAGTCGAAGCGATGTCCACTGTTGTAGCTACAGAATGAGTTGGAGTGGATACTGGAGATATGATACCGTCATTTCCTGTGAGTTGTGAAGCACACCTTCCAGGCCGAGGTGATCTGCTATACTCGCGACTACTACCATGTCGCCCCCTCAATGGAATGAGTGCAGGGGAGGCGGTATATGCCTATGCAGTGCCCGAGTTTCTTCCTTCTCCCACAAAGACAAGCCATCCCTCTGCAGTCCTGCTGGGATATGTCTTGATTGTGGAGGAACCCCCCAAAACTCGCAAAATGTGTGGTTGTCCTCCTCCAGCTCGACCCTCAACACATCTAGCTCACTTGCCATCTTAACATAGACTGAACCCTCATGCACTCAGAAGACATCTCCTTGCATGCACCCCTTCCCCTCCAACCAGTGTATTGCAAGACTACCCCTCCCTTCATGTGGTCACAATCTATGTCACCAGTGGTAGGGGCGGCTGCAGGCGTCGTCCAGTCGCATAGATAATGCCCGCGAGACACTACCTGAAGGGGCAGAGCATGACACAAGGTCTGCAGCTACGCGCGAGAGTCGCGCGTCACCCGGCTTAATAACCTAGGACATTAGACTGCCGGACAGCCCCACTCCTCGCGAGGGGAGAAATGACTAAACAGCACCGACCACCTCATTACCTCGAGTATCAACGTGTTCAATGTTCGTCATCGCAGACTGCCTTCCAGACACACCAGTAGCAGTTCCAGCTATTCCCAGTAAAAGAACATTTGCTAGTAAATAATAACATAGAAATTCAGTTTTAAAAAAATTTATTTATTTATTCCTTCATACATAAAAATTCGCATTATTTATACATAATGTCTAATTGACGAATCCCACTGTCGCAGCTTGCATCGAACCCCAGCCACCGCACAAGAACTTTTATTTCCTTTCTTCTTGAAAACCTTCTCGACCAAATACATGTTTGGATACTTGGTAACTTGAATTTCTTCGCCTTAGAAACCTCCTCGAATAGCCTTGCCTTCCACATCTTCTAGGTAGTAGGTCCTTGGTTTGTAGTGCCGAATCTTGGCCACTTTAAATATTTCATTGCTCCAGTTTGGTGTGTAGCCTTTAGTAAATGTCCCCTTCACTCGCGATATCCTTACATAGTCTCCAACATTTGCTTTAGGTTTGTGAAGGACCAGTTTCTTCTCATTTTTATAAACAGTGTGTAGTAAAGAGTTGTCCACAATATCTACAGGCTTCATGTTCGTGGTCCTATGTACTTTATTGTTATAGTTCGAGACCAGATGAGGCAAAATGTCTATCCACTTGTAGCTTCCTTGTGCTGAGAATTTCTTCCACATTTCATTCTTCAGTGTACGATTAAAACGTTCTGCGATACTGGCATTGAGACCACTTTGGGTTGAATAATGGTTTATTTTATGTTTTGACATCAAGGCTCGGAAATTAAAATTGTAGAATTCCTTGCCGAGGTCAGTATGTAGATTCTTGCATGGACCTTTATCTTGCAAAACAATATTCATCGCATTCGTTACATCCCAGCCACTCTTAGTTTTTACAGACACTTCCCATGTATATTTACTGTAGCAGTCAATAACAGTCAGCATGTACTTGTAGCCTTTATTCTTGTAAGCATAAGGAATCATGTCAACCAAGTCTGCTTGATACAGGTCCTAACCAAACACATGTACTTTACGCCGAGACCAGTTTCGCCTTGCAGGCTTGTGCAGCTCCCCAGCAATGTTTTGATGACTCATTATATATATCCGTCATCACGCAATTCTTCGATGATGCTAGATATTTCATTTGTATGTGAATTATTTCCAGCCTGCTGAGAAGCAATTAACAGTCTCAATCTCTCTACAATATCATTGGCATCGTTCCAGTAAACATATTCTGAAAGTCTCATCTTCTATTTTTTTACGTAGATCAAGATCAGATCCTATTGTAGTTCCTACATCAGGGAACAGCTGGGAAGTAACGTTGAATTTCGAGTGTGTTTCATCCTTATATTCATTGCTGCTAGGATCGTTATTCTTCATATGGTCACTCGTAAGTTTCAAAAGGCATTTGTACTGTTGCAGGGCACAATGCGAATAAGTACCGGAATTTTGTTTAAACAGTAATTCGTAGAGTCCATACGCCAGCTTGATTATGACAGAGACTACTTTTACATTATTACTAGGCAAGAATAAAATTTGCTTGTTTCCCAAGTAATATTATATATTTTGCTTGTATACTCCATATGTTCTATCCTTGGACCGTGAGTTTATCAAGTAATCATGAAGCATTGTGGTTTATTCCTTTTTCTGTTTCCACTCGGATGGAGGCAAATCATCATCAGCAACTTCTTGTGCAGGTTTCTTGTGTTTCACTATAGTTTGAGGCTCTTCTTCCTTATACACTGGCACAGGCGGAGGCGGTTTCGCGTTCAAACTGTCCAGTCTGTCTGTTATAGGTTTGAAAGCTTCTTCATTAATCATATCACGCTCCATTCTAGCATGTTGAGCTGTTAAGTACTTTGCGTGAATACTTTTAATCACGGTGTGCAAGTCATCGACAATGTCAGACATTGTACTACCCACTTATAATGACAAGACAGGGTATTTATATTTTGTTTTTCTTAGGTGGGGGCCTAGAACTCGACTTGTTATTTTTCCCTTCCAAAACTATGACTGGAGGTGGATTATAAACTGATGTTAGCATGTTTTCAGTATTTTAATCGAAGCTTCAAGTTATTTAAGGTGCTGTTTAACCAAATCCAGGACTTTGTCTGTGCCAAAAGTTTCATTTATCAGACCTTCTATTGCATTATGTTTCCTGTAGAGCAAATTCGCCACATCAACAGGAATAGCCCTGAGTTTAACATCCACATCATTTATCATACTTGCAATATCATTACTTGTTCTGTCTAGTACATATTGTATTAAACTAATCAAATCACCATGAAGTGTGTCAATAAATTCCTTGTTAACAGTATCTCCATCTTCTTTCGGACTTGCAATATTTTTAAGTATTTTCCCTTCAGCGCTACAGTTCCCATCATCAGTAAGCACTAAACAACTTTCCATTTTACTTTTCAGGCCATTATGGCCAATCTTTGAAATTATGTAGCTCATCTCTCACTGACGAAGGCTTATGAACTGATCAGATCCAAGCCTGTACCTCCCTTTAAGTAGAGGAAAGACTTTAGCTATTACAAGAAATCCATGAGGATCACATGCCTGTTTCTCACAGGCTACATCGTCGAAGACAAACACAGAGTTTGGTAGTTCTTGACTTGGTGGTACCACCGCTTCATTGTCGCTGAATGGAAAATACCCTAGACCATCAACATAACTTAGAATTTTTCCAAGTCGCTGATACTTTGGCTGTTGTAATGATTTTGAGTATAGGTACACATTCTCGAACCGGAGACCATTGGGCTCCTCCAGCAAGCTTAAGAGCACACACATCTTACCACAATTAGACGGCCCTGCAATGATGCAACAGACAGTATTGGGAAGGGTAGGACCCTGTCTTGATTCGTGAGAGGTGACTTCATCTTCGGTAGTAATACATATGGGTAAACTAACTTTTTGGTTTTTGATATGTTTATTACCACCAACTTGCAGTGCTATGTGCGGTGACTATGGTGCTATAAGCTGTGATATTTGTGGTGCCTGAGGTGATATATGCAGTGCCTGCGGCCAAGGAATCAAAGTTTGGTGAAAGAGTAGCTGCTTGGGGAGTATCCAAGATCATGAAGGCTAAAGTCAAGCGAGGAATGGGATTGCGAATAAAGGGTAGCACATCTAATCCTACAAATACTCGAATTATATCCATACAGTCTGACGAAAATATAGTTAGTCAGAAGAAAAAGAAGACTCGAAAGAACAAGAAAGCAAGCAAGAAACAGGGAGGCTTCCTGCCTCTACTCCTGCCTTGCCTGGCAGCACTAGGAGATCTGATTGGTGGAGCTAGCGGTATTGCTAGAGCAGTGAATTCATCGAAAAACCAAGGTAAGCAGTTGGAGAAACTTCAACGCCAAAACAAGCAAATGGAAGCTATTGCACTAGGGTCAAAAAACGGGAAAGGACTTTACCTAAGACCTTATCCTGTGGGTGGAGGATGTTCTAAAAAGAACCAGAAAGAGAAGGAAGCAATCTTAAACAAGTACTACAAAATAGTAACACTCAATCGGCCACTAACAAACTTGGATTTAATAAAGTTTGCTAGAAAATTACAAATACCCCATTTCAGGGGAGTGTACATGAGAGATAAATTACCATCAAAACCAAGATGTAATGAATGTAGAATTATAAATTTAGATTCGGCTAATGGCTGAGGAACTCACTGGGTTAGTTACCGAAAATATGGAAACAATGTTGATTACTACGACAGTTTTGGAAACCTTCGCCCGCCTATGTGCAAGTATTTTAAGGGGATGGAACTAAGTTATAATTATTTTAATGAGCAATTACCTAGCCAATGGAACTGTGGTCATTTATGTGTCAAGTTCTTAATTAGCGATTAATAAATGTTTGGCACGAGCACTACGTTGTATCAGTCATGTCTGTAACGTTGATCTCGACGGGCAAGAGTTAGGAGCTCTGCTCCGTGCATTTTCCAGCTCTGGATTTAAAAGGCCAGTGGTCAGTGGCACTAATAGATTTCCAAACTTATTTCTCTGTACCTAATGTGGACAGTTCAAACTGTAAATTTCGATATGTGAAAAGTGGCATCACTGAAGAGGTTACTGTACCAACAGGATCATATGAGATTGAAGATATTGCAGCATACATCAAGCAAGCATTAGGTACTGATGTAAGTTTCCAAACACTCTGAAAAGTGAAATTTTATGCTGTGAAGATACTGACTTTACCGAGAAAGATACACTAGCATCCATGCTGGGATTCGAACACAATGTGTATTAAAGCGGAAAAATACACCAGTCAACACTACCTGTAAACATTTTGCCAGTGAATGTTATAAGAGTAAACTGCAATCATGTAACTGTCTCATATCTAAATGGTAAACCGAACCATACACTTCACGAGTTTTCAGCGACTGTTCCGCCCGGATTCAAACTGGTAGAATTCCCAGAAAAATTTAATTTATGCACCAATCATAGAAAAGTACATGCAGGAAGTTATTGTTCGTATAGTCGACCAGGATGATAAACTAATTAATTTCAGAAACGAAGAAATTACATTGCGCTTGCACTTGAAGAAAGATTGGCCTGAGTTTTAGGAAAAAAAATTATAAAAACGAGTCTCCCCACCAAGCCAAAGGTCAGTTTGTCACGAGCAACCAGTGTGTTAACACACAAAATTATTGTGTTCTTGAAGAGTATAGGTTTCAAAGTCAAGAAGAATGGAAGCAGAAATACTGAATGTGGACGAGCGTGTTATTTACGAGGATTCCATAACAAAGACTGAATTCCATGCTTATTCGCCTTACCTGCCCGGTCCATACCAGCTGTCGTCCGAGGTTTAAATACCGGTGCAAAACCAGGACATTTATACTTTACCGTGCAACTCATACTTGAGATTAAGAAGTATGTTAACGAAGGCAGGAAATGCCTTACCTGTAACCACCAAGATAATTAGAAATGGAGTACTTCACATTATTAATAAAATTTCTTATGAACTGAATGGTGTCGATGTTGATCAGACAATAGATGTAGGTATTACAGCTACTCTGAAGAACTACCTGTCTCAAACACACACCAACTACCTGTAGCTAAAATGGCCGGATGCGGAATCGAACCAAATTATAAAGTCCCTGTGTATGAAGGTGGAAGATTTGAAATATGTGTA
This sequence comes from Medauroidea extradentata, assembly GCA_003012365.1. Taxonomy (NCBI): domain Eukaryota; kingdom Metazoa; phylum Arthropoda; class Insecta; order Phasmatodea; family Phasmatidae; genus Medauroidea; species Medauroidea extradentata. The sequence goes on from PNEQ01050449.1 coordinate 7,245, forward strand.
CGGTTTTCCTCGTTGCTAGGATTCGCCGAAGATTACAAGCATATTATAGTGAATTATAAACAAGTGTTGGTCATACTTTTGGCCAATACTCAGACAAATGCTTTATTGGATACTTCAGAAAACCCAGAGGTCACAACACTCTCTTTACAATCAATAGAGTGGCTGCTGCCACATGTTCAAGTAAAGATGGAAGAGAGAATAAAACTACTCAAGTTTGTTGAGAAAGAAAGGAATATAGATGTAGCTTTCCACTCGTGGAGCTTGGAAACTTGCCCGGCCCTTACTCAGTCTCAAAACATAAGTTGGAATGTCAAATCATCATTTGCAATGGAAAAACCACGCTACATAATTCTAGCATTCCAGACCGGAATACAGAATACCACAAGTGCAGATCGCTCAAAGTTTGATCACATCAATATAAAGAATGCCAAAGTTTATTTGAACTCTAAAAGTTTTCCATACGTGGACTTGAACGCGAATTTCAGTAATGGCTCTTTCATGTTGGCATATCAAATGTTTGCAGATTTCCAGAAATCATACTATGGACACGAATCTTCGACCACACTCGAACCAGAAGAGATTATGAGCAGTGCCCCGCTCCTTGTATTTGACGTAAGTAAATAAGGCGATCGTATAAACACAGGAGTAATTGATTGTCGCATTGAAATGACTGCAGCGGAGAATATACCTGCCGGCACACAGGCCTACGCTCTCATTATCCACGACCGTTTGGCAACATATAATGCAAGGAATAAAGTGGTGAAAATACTAACTTAAGCCCAGTTCGATCTTGGACGTCAACATGTACACAAGCATCCAGGGCTTCCAGTTTCAACTCGGATTTATTCTTACAGAGGTTAGCATAGCATACCATGATGGGAAAGTGTTAACGCAAAGCTTCCTGCCACCATTTCACTGGAAATTGTTGGACAAGAAATGCAAATGCACCAATATATGGCTTACAAAAAATTATCATGGACTAAACTGGGAAGATGGATATGAGGACTATGAGAAAATTAAATATGTATTAACTGAAATTATAGGTGATGAAGAAGTTATCTTTGTTGCTGGGGTGGAGCAGAAAAAATGGCTAAGTATTTATTGCAATGTTAATATTATAGACTTGCAAACTACGTACGAGTGTCCGTCGCTTCGCTACTTGAACACAAAGTTCGTCAAGCCTGAACACGCTTGCGAGTCGTGTGAGCGGGACCTGACCTGTTCGCGCCTGAATGTGCTACTGCTACTGCTGTGGTGTTTGGGAACCCCAGTGACGTGAGCTAGAGTGACGTCAGAGCAGATAGTATATAGCAGGCCCGGATGGGGGGACCGCACAGTTACTGCTTGGTCAAGATACTATGTTACTCACAGCACGGTGAACAATGGACACTAGATTTCGACCAGAAAAGTTCCACGACTACATCGATACGGAAGTTGGTTTTCACTAGGTGCACTACATACCTGTTGGTCTTCCAGATCGTCTCGAATTCTGCAATGGTCTTGAACACTTTCTGTGGGTCAACGTCGAAGACGTGTTCAGTGTGACGCCTATTTCCTGCAACTTTGTAGACTGCCCAGTTCTCCATCTCCGTCCAGGTGAGATCATCATTCGACACAACAGTGAGAGTTGTATCTCCTACAAACTAAGACGTGATGAACAAGTTATTCGCTGGGTGGAAAGGTGCAGTGGTTGGACGCACACTGCCATTTTGAAGAAAGGGAAAGTTTGTTGGACGTCTCCATGCACGCCTCTGATGTGTGAAGTGTATTTGTCATAATAGTCAACTCGTTAATCCCTCATCATCATGTACGGAGGCCATGGAACTGAAAGTTTTCTGTTTTCGCGTATCAAGCAAGAGGTTTACAATAAAGGCAAAAAAATGATGGAAGATCCCAACTACATTCATATAAACTTTAGTGATGCAGCTCGCAATGACATTTATGAATACTTTAGTTATGTAGCACGCAATGAAATTTTTGAAGACTCACTCCAACGATGTTGAAGACTACAAACCAGTACTACGGCCTGACCCTACCAAGGAGGAAGCTATACCTCGCCCCATGTTCGAGCCCTGGTCAGATAACTATGCCTTAGTGGTTACCAGCAAACAGTGTGTAATTTATGAAATTCAATTTCAAAGTGAAGAGTGGAGTGGAGAAATCCTGAATAGAACTTATTTTGAAATGTGTAGAGATGGCAACCATTTTCATGTAATGTTCAACCCCTTTTGACCACGCACTGGTAGCAATGTTACAGTTTTTTTTTTGCACGCGAAGGTGTTAACTGACCAGTTAATTTATGCAAACCATTTTTGCCACTACCATTGACTCTGGACCAAATGAAATCAGGGGTTGAGACACCAAAGTCTGTTGTTGTGGATAAATGTGATGGACTGCAACATGGCATAAGTGTAACAACATCTACACATATGCAATGCCTTACAGCAGGTTGTGCTTCTCAACTGTGCCCTGTGTATAGAGAAAAACTGTTGCAAGATATTAATTTCTCACCAGCCAATTTTATGAAGGGATATTACAAAAGAAAAATGTAAATATATGTTGAGGAAGACAATTATTAATTATCAGTCAAGATGGAGGAGGCAACATGTAACAATGAGTCTGCAAGTGAAAACGAAGCAGAAATTTCTGGAAGTTTGTTCTGCTACATCAAGTGTCATTTCAGTCGTATGTGTACGAGAATATAGGACATTCTGACAAATTTTCTATGTAGAAGATGAGTGGATTTTTCCCAGTACACTGCCAAGATTCCTCCGCCATTTTGTGAAGTTGCTCAGTTCTCTGTAGACCAGCAAAGTGACAAGATGCAGCGCTTCTCTCCTGCCAAGCACTACGAGCACGTAAAGCCTGGAGATCAGTGTGTGGAGTATTCCTACTGGGATGGTGAAGGAAATTACCATGAATACACTGAAGAGTGCAACTTGGGCATACATTGGCTGTATGCATATTATCCTACGAGTTGGGAACATTGTCAAGAGATGATTGGCTGCTGCCCTGAAGGGAAATGTGCTGTGTTCAACATGCGGAGAAATACACCGCTTCCTGCCTCCAATGAAGACGTTATAGCTCATGCACTTCTGCAAAAGCAATTAACTATGCAGAGACTGTTGTCACCAGACCTCTCCGAGACTGAAGCTGCCTCTACTTCCTGTGACGATGCTGCAGATGGTGACCATATCCATAATTACAATCCCGGGGACCAGACAGCCATGGAAGGCCAGGACGTTGTTGGTGATTGTACATTTATGTGTCCTGTCATAGGAGAGGACTACCTTGCTTCCTTGGTAGGAAACATGTTCGTGCTACACTCAAAGACATTACAAAAGTACTTGAAGATTCATGATGTATGTAAATATTTGTTGTGGTAATATTGTATTGTGTGCTTAAAAATGAACTCTGGTATATGATGCGAAATGCTGGTATGATGTACGTATGTATATTTATGTATTACATGAAAAAAAATAAACATGTTAAAATTAATTTTCGTTACTTTTATTTCATAGCAATTTAGTAATACCTCCTTTAACATAAACAGTGTTGTAATAAGTGGTTAAACAATCTATGAAAGTTATGTATAAACTACATCTGAAATCACTATTCACTACTATTTGTATGAACCAAGACAAAGGTTTAAATGGTTACTGTTAAAAAAATAATATAAATACATGTCTATATAAATAAAGTCTTTATATAAATAAAGTAGGAACAGATTAGTTTGTGTGTCTGAAATCAACTATTACTACTACTTACGAGATAAAGTACAAAAAAATACAAGTTCAAGTTGTATAGAGTTGTTCAAGGCTTGTGTGAGGTAACAAATTTTCAGCTACAAAGCTACAAGGTAACAAGCAACTGGAATGTCTCGCGAGTGTGTCACGAGCTATGATTCATTGGCGCGAGCCCTCCTTAAGGCGATATTACACGACACCTGATTACTTAACAGCCGCCATACCAGCCGCTACAAATTCCGTTTCGTCAGCCGCTATACCGGCCGCCACGCTGGCCGCCAAGGAAGATTCTTATTACACGGTAGTGGCTGCTGTACCGGCGGGGAACATGGGTGTACTGAGAGAGAAGTAGTTTGTAAACAACAAAACATGGATCCCGCCCGCCGAAGATTATTGCTAGGGGCTGCGGCGTTAATTATCGGAGAAGAAGAGGTAGAAATTGAGCAAAGACGTCGCAAAAGGCCTCGTTCCATTTGGACCAGAGACTGGATAGCGAGACGTGACAAAGGCCGTGGCGTTTTGAATTTGCTGCATTCAGAATTGAGGTTAATATTATTGATTTAATATATTGTATAAGTAGGCCTATGTTATTTTACAATTACACAATACAGTCATGACAATGTACCTATTTGTTTTTTCAGGTTAGAAGATGAAAGATCTTATACAAACTTTTTGCGTA